>CM055834.1:18260777-18284517 GCA_029582265.1 Zoroaster sp. YZ-2022 | reverse complement strand
CTTTTTTGGCATGGGCATGCACATACCCGTTTTAACATGGGCATGCACATACCCCGTTTTGGCATGGGCATGAACATACCCGTTTTGGCATGGGCATGCACATACCCGTTTTGGCATGGGCATGCACATACCCGTTTTGGCATGGGCATGCACATACCCGTTTTGGCATGGGCAGTCAGTGGTAAGTCGATCAATCTCACAATGTCTGGGTTGATATATTCTCAGTGGCTTTGTTGATATTGAAACATTTAATTCAATCACATTATAATCATTGGATTCTGATAGGCTAGGTGGATTAACCCCACCCCCAAATAACAAAAAAATAATAATAAATACCAAAAATAATTTAACAATAATTAGATTAACCCTCCTACTGTATGGGTCAAAATCAGTCAAAATGTTGATATACTTGCCAAGGTATATCTAGTGCACTGAAAAGTCAAACACTCTCAAACCTTACGTGTAGTAAGTACATTTACAGGTCAAAATGAGTTGACCGTTTTGACTGGTAAAAGCATTGTCTGGTATTGTTCAGGGTGGTCAAAATGACAGTAAAAACCAGTCCAAAATGCCCATGTGTGCACATTTGGGTCAACAGTCAAAACAGGCAGTCGACTGCTTTTGACCTCTAAAGTGCAGCTATATAGTAGGAGGGTTAATTAGATAAATAATTAAGTTAAAGTTAATCAAATAAAAGTTAGTGAATAAATACAAAATAAAAAGATCCTATAGGCATTTTGCTACAAGGTTTGAATATGCCTTCATAGCGTGTGTTGACCATTTTATTATTCTGATATGATGTAATTTACCTTGGTGATTTATTAGTCATGTACAGATAGTGGAATAAATATGAATTGAATGGAATTTAATATAATTAGCATAGCAATTTTAATTAGGAAGCCCTATTTGGTAAAGGGACACCCCATTTTATTTTTAATACACATGTAAAAAAGGTTAGAATTCCAACATTTAGACAGCCAGTTTTTCAATGAATGATAAATTTCAAACCCCATGTTCAAATCCTGACTGAAGGAGAACAGTGTAGTCATGTTATTAATTAAATGTGCCCCTTCTTTGTTTTTGTAGATGTACAAGAGCCTTTGGTGGCCCAGAAACAGAAACCTCTTGAAGACAAGATAAGGAGCATTGTACAGAAACTACCAAAGGTGAGTAGTCATGGTGATTATTTCAACAACTTTTCGTGTCTCAGTTGTTGTTTTTTTACCTACCTATCTATGGAGGAACTCCTATGTTGCCTGTAGGATTAATGTTTCATCCCCAGCTGGTTTTTCCTGCCAATCTCGTGTTCTTTCTTCTCTTCTTTGAGTCTTATACTCCTTTGGACCTAATTCGTCTGCCTTCATGTATTTCTGCGCAACCTTCAACAACTTTTCCCGAGTACTTCTTACATGACACTGCAAGCTCCTTCTCTCGATGTTAACGCTGTCTGATACACTAAGTAACCGTCTTCCGCCCTCTGACCTTGGTAGATAGAGTCTGCTGACATTCGACCGTGGATGTAACATACCGTACATCGTCATCACTTTCCTCGTTTTCCTGTCAGCAACATCTAGATCTGCCTTAGTCCACTCGACAATTCCCGCACTGTATCTCATTAGTGACACAGCCCAAGTGTTGATCGCCTTTATCATATTCCTTCCATTCAGCCTGGACTTCAAACACTTCTTCACTCGTCTTATATACTCGTCTTATATACTCTTTCTTAAGTCTCTTTCGATTCCTCGTGCAGTACATGATCTGCTTCAAGCACCCAAGATACTTATAAATTTCTTCTTCACCCAACGCCCTCAATTGTGTGCCATCTGGTAAAGCAATTCCATCCGAATGTACCCTTTTACCCCTATCGCAGCACATTTCTCCAGACCAAACTTCATGCCGATGTCATCGCTGAAGATCCGTACAGTCTGCACCAAGGAATCAATCTCTTTCTCGTTCTTTGCAAACAACTTCAGGTCGTCCATGAAGAGAAGATGATTAATCTTGCATCCATCCTTCGTCATCTCGTATCCCGCACTAACCTTCCGCAAAATCATCGTCAAAGGGAACAGTGGAGACAGAGAATCGCCCTGGAAAATACCTCGTCTGATGTTTACCTTACCAAGACATTCATCACTGGCCATCAGATTTGTTCTCCATGTCTTCATGCTCTCACCCAGGAGACATTTCACCGCATCAGCTGCCCCTATCATATCCAAACATTCCATAATCCACGAGTGTGATACCATGTCGTATGCCTTCTTGTAATCTATCCATGCCATGGCCAGATTAGTTTTCCTGTTCCTACAGTCCTTTAGCACCGTCTTATCAATGATGAGTTGGTCTTTCGTTCCTCTTGACCGCTTCTTGCAACCTTTCTGCTCATCTGGAAATAACTGCTGATCTTCTATTATTATTATTATTATTATTATTATTATTATTATTATTATTATTATTATTATTATTATTATTATTATTATTATTATTATTATTATTATTATTATTATTATTATTATTATTATTATTATTATTATTATTATTATTATTATTATTATTATTATTATTGTTATTATTATTATTTTGTTTTGAATATTATTTTCCCTGTAGGATGCAAAGTTTCAGATTGACGATATTGATTGCCAAGTGATAGTTCAGAGTGAGAAAAGGTAAGCTTAACTGTCAGTCCACAAACAATGGATGTGTTCTAACATAAATAATAGTTCATCAGATAAGTAAAGACTGTTTGCAGGAGACCATGTGAAATTTCTGAAATTGAGTAGTATCAGTTTGAAAAGAACTGGAGTAACAACTGATAGCTGATCAGTATGCTCTGATCGTCTTTAGCAGAATGAAGACGATCAGAGCATACTGATCGAAACGTTGAGTTGTAACCTCCAGTTCTTTTCAGAACTAATTACTACTCAATTGAGAATTTCACGTGGTGTCACCGCAAACAGTCTTTACTTATCCTTTTCACCATGCAAAGCTACAAGTCTTATTTATCAGATAATGTCAAATAAGTCAAAATTAGGTAGAATCTTCGAGAACATGTACATGTGTATTTTTTACTAGACAGCAAATTCAGTACATGTTCTAATGTTGACACTATGATAACATCCTTTTACTTTCCTTATTTTACTGTCATTTTTTGTTTAAATCTGTACAGTGCTCTGTTACGAGTTGAAAGATATTTAGATTACGTTCAAATAAGTCGCTTAAGTAGCTTTTGTTTTTTCATCAGAACTTTGCCAAAATTATCGTGAGAAACATGGGTCTACATCACTCTACTTACCTGTAGAGCGAATACTACATTTGCATAATCCCTATGCCGGCAGGCAATATTGCTAAGCATTTACACACAATAGCGCCCTCTGCTGTCCTACCCACAATGCCCTGCGACATGCACACCACGTTGGCGTCCTCTTTTTCTCTTAGCCATAAGACAGGTAAGACGTTATTTTCTAGGCTCTCTAGAAATATCGTCTTTTGCTTGAGAGTTTTTCAACTATTGTTGATGAATAAAGTGAAATAAAGTTGTTTAATACACGTAGAGTTGTTTGTGTTTCCTTTGGATCTCCAGAGTCATCAATAGTTATAAGAAGTTGGGGAGGACCGAGTCTGTCGCTACCGGGGGTACCTCCATTCCCCCGGGACAACTCGGGCCTTCGGGGTCCTGCGCCGGTGACGGTCCGTCGCCGCGTCAGCAGTCCCCCATTCGGCACCCGCAGCCGCTGTCGGCTGCGGGAGCTGGCGGCCCCGCTGACCGAGTAGGGGACACCTCCCGTTCCCTTTCCCCGGCCAGTCCCTGCTGGGCCTCCCAACCGAAGGGTAAACGCCCCGGCAAGGCCAAGTTAACGTCTAGTGCCGGGGCCGTTCCCAAGAAGGGGCGTAAGGCTGCCGTGACTGCTCCGAGCTCACCGTGCCCACCCCAGACCAGACACGGGCAGCTGCAGCCCGAGGGACCCTCCACGGTGTGCTCGCCCGTCCCTACCGCACCGTGGCAGAAACATCGGTAGCCAAGGACGGTCTGCTGTACGGTCATTCCGACCGGGCGGCTCCCGCCGCTTCGGGCGCTGGGGCGCTGTCGGCGGTCAGGGCCCCGATGGCGTTAGCAGTCGCCCGGGTTCCTCCGGCTAACACATTACGAGGGCTATGCCTCATCCTCGGGTTCACCCGCTGTTCAGGCATCCCCTGTCCCAGGTATCGCCTGAAATTTCTTCAGCGACACCACGGGCCAGACGCCCAAAAAGAAGTCCACGAAGAGACGCCGAGCCCGCCGCCCAGCTCTAGTGGATCGCCGGGTCGCTCACACCGTAGCAAACGCCAGAGACGCCACGACCCGCTGAGGGCTGAATTTTTGGAAGCTTTCCAATCCCTCGCGCCTCGCCTCTGGTCGGCATGGGGGTCTCTGGTCGGCCCTCCTGACTCGGCCAGCCGTGCTCCACGGCCCGCGCCCACCAGCCTACTCGGCCATGGTTGGGTGACCCCGCCCAGAAGGGTTTACCGCACACGGTTAGCCGTGCCCGCATCCCCGCCGCCATTAGTTTGCATCCATCGGCGCCTATGGAGTCTGATCTGGACTCATTATCGGGCAACATGTTGATACGGCCCCACCGGGCGCTGACTGGTTCTCACTGGGACATCTCGACCCCTCGGTCGAATGCCTCAGCCGAGGATGAGGACGACTTGACTCGCTGCTCACCGTTATCGATTCAAACCGATTACGCCTGGTCCAGAGGGACATGATACGAGTCCTGGTCTCCTCCTGCTGCAGAACCCACGCCGAGCGCCCATCATTCAAGAGGAAGTCGGGCCCGACATCGGGACCGCCGATGTTTTTCCTACAATGCCCTTGATCAAGCTTATGCCGACCGCATCGCCGATGTTATGGGGTTCTAGCAGATGGAGTTCTTTTTCTCCACGAGTGGAAAAATATTATCGCTTTTCCTACTGAGGATTTCAATAAATTTTTTGCGACTCCAACACTGCCTGACTCGGCGAAGGATAAACTCGCCATGACAGGGGAGCGCCATCCAAGCTTCCTTTCATGGATAAGACCCGCGGTAAACTGGAAGAGGTCTTAAAGAAATTAGACTCGCCTTCACGCTTTGGCATGCGAACGACATCATTCCTCCTCCTCCTTTCGGAGTACTTAGCACTTGGTTGTGATGAGCACTCTGCAGTCCCAGCCGACATGATGGTGGCAGCCCCACACTGCCTTGACCATGGTCTACGCACGGTTGTTGATCAGTTTGCGGAGATCTCGACGCTGGCAACGCCGACACGCTGCTCGAATGTGCTGGACGCACTTTTTCTCCCTTCTGAGGGCGCACGAAGCGCCTGATGCCCTTCCCTCACGGGCCCAGACTTATTTGGCGGGCAAGTTTCAAGACTCAATGGAGGTCGAGGCCAAGCGGCTCAAGCCACCGATAAGATTAACTTGAAGAAGCCACAAGCCCCGGTGCCCAAGACTGCGGGCCGCCCAAAAGCAGACTTCATTTGTGATACCCGACGTCAACCTCAGAAATCTGCCCGTGGCAGTTTTCGTAGCCACGCCGATACAACTGGCGCCGTGGCTCACAAGCCCAAGCCTTCACCGGCAGCAACAACGACCCCGATCATATCGTGGTGCCTGGCAGCCACCCCCGATACCCCGGGGTGGCAAGTGACTTATGGTTCCGAGCGGCCTCGCCGAGGGACCCGTGGGAGGCCGCCGAATTTCTAGGGTCCTGGGCTCAGATAACTCCCGACCGTGGGTGCTCGAGACAATTGGCTACGTACGCACTCAATTTTCGAGCACCCCCCATCGGACATGCTCGCTCGCCCGACTCCGTACCGTCCGACGCAACGGCGACGCCTTCGAGGGAGAGATCAACTCCTCCTCCAAAAGCGCAGTGATACGCTGCCGCCCCCGCTCAAGGGGCTGGACGGGATTCATGTCAACCTTCTTCTTGGTTCCCAAGAAGGGAGCCGGCGTATGGCGACCGATTCTAAATCTGAAACCCTTGAACAAGTTTATACGTCCGAAGCGCTTCCGCATGGAGACGCTAAGGACCACCCTAGATTCAATTGTCACGCCTGTGTGGGCAGCAAGCCTCGACCTGAAGGACGCTTATTTACATCGCATCATCAGGTCGGAGCACCGCAAATTCCCACGGTTCATGTACCGACAATATCCTATACGAATTTGTAGTGCTCCTTCGGCTGTCCACTTCACCCCGGGTGTTCACCCGGATCGTGAAGACGATCGGGGCGGCGCTCCGGAAACGAGGTGTCATGATTTTCATGTACCTCGACGACTGGCTGGTTGTGGGCCGATCTCGCGAGGCGACAGAAGCAGCGCTCAGGCTAACCTGGCGCCTCACGTCCGACCTCGGGTTCATTATCAACGGCGAGAAATCCCACCCAGTACCCTCTCAGGTCCCCACCTTCCTGGGTGCCTCTCTCGACCTTCAGAGGGGGCTGGCCCGCCCCTCGGTGGACCGCGTGTCAAATCTTCGACAATGTGTGGCCCTTTTCCTTCCGGCAGTAGTGGCCCCGGCACGCGCCTGGCTCAGACTGCTTGGCCTGATGGCCAGCATGGTGGATCTGATAACCTTTGCAGGCTGAAGATGAGGCCAATCCAACTTCACCTGCTCTCGTTCTATCAACCACGTCGGCACCGGATAAGCCATCTAGTGCCCACTACGCCCTGGTTAGTCCCCCACCTTCAGTGGTGGCTAGCCGAGGCCAACCTTACCCAGGGTCGCGCCTTCCGACCTCCTCGACCGATGGTGACCATTACCACCGATGCGTCACTCTCCGGCTGGGGGGCGACCTTGCACCCACGACAGGCGGCGGGCCTGTGGGGTCCAGAGCATCGCTTGTCCCATATAAACATATTGGAAATGCTAGCGGTGTCCAATGCACTCCAGCATTTCCGGACCGACATTCTGGGGAGAGCGGTCCTGGTGCAACGCGACAATGATACGGTGGTAGCATACATCAATCACCAAGGGGCTCTCGGTCGGGTCGCTTTTGTGCGCTGGCATGGGATCTCATCCACTGGTGTATACGCCATGGGGTTGCACTGTCAGCGGTCCACCTCCGGCGAGGAGAACGTGACAGCCGATGCTCTCTCCAGGGGCTGGATCGTCTCACGGAGTGGTCGCTGCTCCCGCATGGTGGCTCGGTCGCCTTCCTCCTGATCGACCGTCAAGACGTGACTTGTTTGCCTCCCGGCAAACAACCAACTACCGATTTATTGCGCAGGGGACCAGACCCCAGCGCTGCGGGCGGATAGACGCGCTGGCTTTTCAGTGGGACGGTCTACTGGCTTATGCCTTTCCACCTTTCTCCCTTATCCTCGGGTGTTGGCCAAGATCGAGCAGGAGAACTGTCGAGTCCTCCTCATAGCCCCTGTTCTGGCCCCGCCAGCCGTGGTTTCCCAGGCTAATCAATCTTCTGGTTCACCGCCCGTGATCCTCCCACGGAGGGCAGATATCTTATACCAACCCAGCTCCGCATGCTTCATCCGCCCGGGGATCTGCACCTGACCTGCTGGGTGCTGTCTCGCGATCTCTCCGCTCAGCAGGCCTTTCGCAACGAGTTGCAATGCTTATGCCCACTCGGAGGGCCTCAACCAGGAAGGTATATGGCAGCCGACCACGTCATTTCTTTCGGTGGTGTAGGCAGCGGTCTCTGCATCCCCCCACTACTTCTGTAGGGGAGGTGGGGGATTTCTTATTATACCTTTTTGACAGTGGTCTCAAGACGGCCACGGTGAAGAATTACCGGTCCGCCATTTCGCGATCCATGAAGGTTTCCGGATGGATCCTCGGTCCCAGACAACCGTACGATCAGTCAGCTGATCAAGGGATGTTTGTTTCTCGTCCCCTACCGTAAGCTAGTTCCGCCATGGGATCTCTTTAGTGTGCTTTCAACACTGTCGCAACCCCTTCGAGCCCATTGGTGATGCAACCCTGTTACAACTATCAATCAAGGTTGTTTTTTCTAGCCGTCCGCCACGCTCCAGGCGCCGTAGCGAACCTGCATTCCTCTCGGTGGCCGGGCCATATCCGGGGGTAACCAGGTGGGGTCCGTCTGATCCCGACTATGGGTTTTTTGACGAAGAACCAATCTGCATCCTTTATGCCCCCGGACATCTTTGTCCCAGACATAAAGTCCTTCTCGACCGTGGCAGATGACAAACTTTGGTGCCCGGTCAGGGCGCTAAAGTGGTATGTCAGTCGTACTAAGTCACTCCGAGCTGGGCACGAACATTTGTTTGTCACGACGACTTCGCTTTTCCGCCGGGCGCCCCGCGATACGATTTCCGCTGATCGTTACAGCCATTCGCCTGCGTCGGGCGGTTGGCCAGCAGCTGATGGGCCGATTCAGGCACACGATGTCAGAGGGGTATCCTCTTCATGGGCCTTTTTAAGGGTGTTCCTTAAGTGACATCACCTGGGCAGCCTGTTGGAAGAACCCCAACACATTCTTTCTGAGTGCTACCTGAAGGATGTCCTCCAGGCAGATGGCAGAGCTGGAAGGGTGGTGTTGAAGGCGGCCGATCCTCGGATCTCCGACGGGCTTCCTCTCACCAGGGACCACGCTAGTCGGTGAGTTCTCTTCTTGTGTTTTTACTTATATACTGGGTTAAATGTTTAGTAGCATTGTTTCCGCTTGGCAACCTGCTACCTCGTGGTGTGGTCGGGATCCCACGCCTGTTGGGTATCCTGAGCGACGGGGTTTATCCTTCGGACATGGCCTCTTGTCCCACGCCCTTGTAGACATGCGATAGCATCGCAGATTCCCACCGCCTTTTCCTCGGTGCGAGTCTATGCAATGTAGTATTCGCCTACAGGTAAGTAGAGTGATGTAGACCCACAGTAGTGTGGGTAGGGTCTACGAGCGAATACTTACCTGTAGAGCACCCTCCTCCTTCCCCACATTACTCGATGGGCGGTGTACGCTTGCAACTGGCAATACTGTGAAAAGAGGACGCCAACGTGGTGTGCATTTCGCAGGGAATTGTGGGTAGGACAGCAGAGGGCGCTATTGTGTGTAAATGTTAGCAATATTGCCTGCCGGCATAGGGATTATGCAATGTAGTATTCGCCTACAGGTAAGTATTCGTCAGAGACCCTACCCACACTACTGTGGGGGGGGGGATTTTACAGTAAATATATACTGAAATAAATTTATGGTGGGTCATGTAATAAATTTGTTTTTGCAGTTTTTTTATTTTTAAACCAAGCTTCTGACAACTATTTTGTAAAATATATCATTTCAAAGTATTCCTTTCTAAAAGGAAATTATCAATGTTACAATGAAAACAAAAAATCAGGAAATTGCCGGTAAAACACGGGCAGACATAAATAAAGGGTAATTATAAGTAAATACATTCAGAGTGATGGATTCACTCATTGGTGGTCATGTAATAATAACTAAAAAATGCTTAGGTCAAATATCTTATTTGAAAGTAATTTTTATACTGATTGAAACAAATTGTCAAATAGCAATACACAGAGTATGTACAAAAATCTTTATCGAAAGTTTTAAAAAATTTAAAAATATTTTTTGGTGAACTAGATGTCTGAGTTTGAAAACGAAACAGCTATTGCTAACAGCCGATGTAGACTGTGACAAGTTGATAGCGTATACCAAGACAAAGGATATGTTACTACCAGCAGTATCCTGTATGCTGAAACTCACAGGTAAAACTCGGAATATATCTCAGAAGCACTAGGCGCTGTTAACCCTCCTACTGTAGCTGCACTTTAGTGGCAAGTAGCTAGAGGGGTCAAAATCAGTCAACTGCCTGTTTTGACTGTTGACCCAGATGGGCATTTTTGACTGGTTTTTACTGTCATTTTGACCACTCTGAACAATAACAGACAATGTTTTTACCAGTCAAAAACGGTCGATGCATTTTAACCTGTAAATGTAGTTATTACACGTAAGTTTTGACAGTGTTTGACTTTATGCACCAGATATACCTTGGCAAGTATATCAACATTTTAGTCACAGAAGGGTTAATTGAAATAGACATTGGTTTTCTGTGATTTACTTCCAGTGGATGTTGGTGGGGAGGGAAGGGAAATTAAAACCATAAATAAATTATTAATAATAATGACAAAAGTGATTCTAAACAATTCCTTACATTCTTTGTATCAGCATTTAACGGGTTAAATGTGCGGCTTATTTATCAAGAAAATCATGACAATTAATTTACATTTTTCATATTCATTTCCTAGTTGTTGACAAAAGTTTAGTTGGGAAGTATTTTGATGAAATTCTTGTGTCGGGTGATAAGCAATTGCTTTGATTTTTCCCTACACTGTATACTCAGTGCTTTCTGAGTGTTTGTGAAAAAACTTCACAGGCAACTCAGGCGGGATTCGAACCCACGACCTCCTGCTTACTAGTGCAGACATCTTAACCTCTCGACCACCGAGCTTGCCCGATGACGATTGGCTGGCTAGAATCCTATATAGCAGCTGGTGCCGCGATATTTATAGTTTGATGAAATTCTTGCGGGAGATAAACAATTGATTTAATTTTGCCCACACCGACGTGTGTATAGCACTGTATACTCAGTTCTTTCTGAGTGTTTGTGAAAAACTTCACAGGCGACTGGCGGATTCGAACCCACGACCTCCTGCTTACTAGTGCAGACGCCTTAACCTCTCGACCACCGAGCTTGCCTGATGACGATTGGCTGGCTAGAATCCTATATGTAGTATATATATATATGTTGGTGAAATTGATTTGATTTTTGCCCTACACCGACGTGTGTATAGCAGTGCTTCATACAATCGTCAGTGTTAGGGCAAAATCCATTCAATTATTAATTATTTTATTAATTTCAATAAAACTATAACATCTCAGACAATTCAAGGGATGTTTGTTACCATCATCAACTTTACACCAAGTAAGTTTTATGTAAAACTGTCATCATTTTATATGTTGAGATTACCAATATGAGGGCTTTTAATAAAGGGACAATATTGTCATGATCAACTGGGCATAGAATCAGAGTGCTAGTTTTAGATTAACTAAAAAAATAATGTCATATTACCGTTGCTGCTGCATAAATGAGCCAGTAATTTTCATTCACTGTATTCAGCTTAAACTAGGACACCGATTCCATGCCCTGTTAAAAGTCTGCTCTGATCGTGACGATAGGTACAACAATTACCAGATTGTCAAACTAATAAATTATTATTTAAAGACTCACTTGGTTTAGTGTTGGTAGACGTATCAGTCATCCTAAATCTATATTTCATCAGAAGTATTTTTTCTAAGCAGGAATTTTTATGTTGATTTTACAGAAAGTTGCCATCCAGCAACTTTCTGTATTAAAGCTTAAAAACATTAAAATTGCAGCAGTTTTTCATCATTATCTCAATAACATGAGCACCTATTAATTGTGATGAAACTTTTCACAGGTTAGTTTTATGATATATTTCTTGAAATCTAGAGGGTTGAAATTTACGAACATTATTAAATACCATTGTGTTTATACCTCCCCTTTAAAGATATCACTATTACAGAGGACAGGACAGTTTCCTTTGGGGCAACTTGTATAAATACTCATTATTTGAAATGTTTTAAACTATGATGTTTATGATATATTTCCCAGATGTTCAAATGAGCAACTTACAATCAAAGAAGTTACTTTCACTCACAGACATCTCTGCATCATTACAGGTTAGTATCTTGTTTACACCATTGGAATTGAAGGCTTAAAATGCATATTCCATCTGTTTCACCAATTCATTTAACATGAAATACATTATTTTCCTTCACGTTAGTTACGAGAGACAGGCGATATTCCGACATAGCCTTGAGGCATTGCCATGTCCTTCATCATGACGAGGAGATCATGTTTTGGGCAACAACCATTCAAGAACATGTGAAACGGCGGAGGTCAAAACAGAGTTTACCTCTCGCTGGTAGGCCAGCATCCAATCCTCTCCAGAGAACCCACCGAGATAGTGTAAGTTATATGACATAAAACACAATAAAGGGGCCACTTTCCTACCACACGTTAGCAGTTTTTCTAATGGTTGTAATTTTTTTTAATATTCTGAAACCACCAAAGAATTTCAACATTTGAATAGACATGCATGTTATTCTAAAGATAATTTGAGTTGATTATTACTATTATTATTTATCATTCTAAAATTTCCATCAACAAATGGACGGAAAAGTGAGGTAACTTTTTCCGTCCAATTTTTATGGAAATTTGAGGGTAAAAAAATAAAAAAAAAAATAAAAAATAAAATAAATCAACTCAAATTAGTTCTAGTATAAGCCTGCATGTCCATTCACATGTTGAAACACTTTTTGGTCGGTTTCAGGTACTTAAAAATAAATAACAACCATTGGAAAAACTGCTAACGTTGTGTTTTATGTCATATACCGGTTGTGAAGATTAGCTATTGCTTTGTGTTGGCTGCAGTTTTCCATGTTTAATGAAACTTTTTATTTAAGATAAGGTGTAGTAGCATTGGTAATTCATAAATAACTAAATGCACATACACGTTTTGGTATGGGCATACACATACCCATTTTGATATGGGCATACACATACCCGTTTTGGCATGGGCATGCACATACCCGTTTTGGCATGGGCATGCACATACCCGTTTTGGCATGGGCATGCACATACCCGTTTTGGCATGGGCATGCACATACCTGTTTTGGCATGGGCATGCACATACCCGTTTTGGCATGGGCATGCACATACCCGTTTTGGCATGGGCATGCACATACCCGTTTTGGCATGGGCATGCACATACCCGTTTTGGCATGGGCATGCACATACCCGTTTTGGCATGGGCATGCACATACCCGTTTTGGCATGGGCATGCACATTACCGTTTTGGCATGGGCATGCACATACCCGCCCTGGCATGGGCATGCACATACCCGCTTTGGCATGGGCATGCACATACCCGATTTGGCATGGGCATGCACATACCCGTTTTGGCATGGGCATGCACATACCCGTTTTGGCATGGGCATGCACATACCCGTTTTGGCATGGGCATGCACATACCGTTTTGGCATGGGCATGCACATACCCGTTTTGGCATGGGCATGCACATACCCATTTTGGCATGGGCATGCACATACCCGTTTTGGCATGGGCATGCACATACCCGTTTTGGCCTTGGCAGTCAGTGGTAAGTCGATCAATCTCACAATGTCTGGGTTGATATATTCTCAGTGTCTTTGTTGATATTGAAACATTTAATTCAATCACATTATAATCATTGATTCTGATAGGCTAGGTGGATTAACCCCCCATACCAACAAAATAACAATAATAAATACCCAAAATAATTTAACAATAATTAGATTAACCCTCCTACTGTATGGGTCAAAATCAGTCAAAATGTTGATATACTTGCCAAGGTATATCTAGTGCACTGAAAAGTCAAACACTCTCAAACCCCACGTGTAGTAAGTACATTTACAGGTCAAAATGAGTTGACCGTTTTTGACTGGTAAAAGCATTGTCTGGTATTGTTCAGGGTGGTCAAAATGACAGTAAAAACCAGTCCAAATGCCCATGTGTGCACATTTGGGTCAACAGTCAAAACAGGCAGTCGACTGCTTTTGACCTCTAAAGTGCAGCTATATAGTAGGAGGGTTAATTAGATAAATAATTAAGTTAAAGTTAATCAAATAAAAGTTAGTGAATAAATACAAAATAAAAGATCCTATAGGCATTTTGCTACAAGCTTTGAATATGCCTTCATAGCCTGTGTTGACCATTTTATAAATGTCATTAGATGTAAATTAGCTTGGTGATTTAATAGTCATGTACAGATAGTGGAAATAAATATGAATTGAATGGAATTTAATATAATTAGCATAGCAATTTTAATTAGGAAGCCCTATTTGGTAAAGGGACACACCATTTTATTTTTAATACACATGTAAAAAAGGTTAGAATTCCAACATTTAGACAGCCAGTTTTTCAATGAATGATAAATTTCAAACCCCATGTTCAAATCCTGACTGAAGGAGAACAGTGTAGTCATGTTATTAATTAAATGTGCCCCTTCTTTGTTTTTGTAGATGTACAAGAGCCTTTGGTGGCCCAGAAACAGAAACCTCTTGAAGACAAGATAAGGAGCATTGTACAGAAACTACCAAAGGTGAGTAGTCATGGTGATTATTTCAACAACTTTTCGTGTCTCAGTTGTTGTTTTTTTACCTACCTATCTATGGAGGAACTCCTATGTTGCCTGTAGGATTAATGTTTCATCCCCAGCTGGTTTTTCCTGCCAATCTCGTGTTCTTTCTTCTCTTCTTTGAGTCTTATACTCCTTTGGACCTAATTCGTCTGCCTTCATGTATTTCTGCGCAACCTTCAACAACTTTTCCCGAGTACTTCTTACATGACACTGCAAGCTCCTTCTCTCGATGTTAACATTGTCTGATACACTAAGTAACCGTCTTCCGCCCTCTGACCTTGGTAGATAGAGTCTGCTGACATTCGACCGTGGATGTAACATACCGTACATCGTCATCACTTTCCTCGTTTTCCTGTCAGCAACATCTAGATCTGCCTTAGTCCACTCGACAATTCCCGCACTGTATCTCATTAGTGACACAGCCCAAGTGTTGATCGCCTTTATCATATTCCTTCCATTCAGCCTGGACTTCAAACACTTCTTCACTCGTCTTATATACTCTTTCTTAAGTCTCTCTTTCGATTCCTCGTGCAGTACATGATCTGCTTCAAGCACTCCAAGATACTTATAAATTTCTTCTTCACCCAACGCCCTCAATTGTGTGCCATCTGGTAAAGCAATTCCATCCGAATGTACCCTTTTACCCCTCTTCATGGTCATCGCAGCACATTTCTCCAGACCAAACTTCATGCCGATGTCATCGCTGAAGATCCGTACAGTCTGCACCAAGGAATCAATCTCTTTCTCGTTCTTTGCAAACAACTTCAGGTCGTCCATGAAGAGAAGATGATTAATCTTGCATCCATCCTTCGTCATCTCGTATCCCGCAAAATCATCGTCAAAGGGAACAGCGCCAAAACAAACAACAGTGGAGACAGAGAATCGCCCTGGAAAATACCTCGTCTGATGTTTACCTTACCAAGACATTCATCACTGGCCATCAGATTTGTTCTCCATGTCTTCATGCTCTCACCCAGGAGACATTTCACCGCATCAGCTGCCCCTATCATATCCAAACATTCCATAATCCACGAGTGTGATACCATGTCGTATGCCTTCTTGTAATCTATCCATGCCATGGCCAGATTAGTTTTCCTGTTCCTACAGTCCTTTAGCACCGTCTTATCAATGATGAGTTGGTCTTTCGTTCCTCTTGACCGCTTCTTGCAACCTTTCTGCTCATCTGGAAATAACTGCTGATCTTCTATTATTATTATTATTATTATTATTATTATTATTATTATTATTATTATTATTATTATTATTATTATTATTATTATTATTATTATTATTATTATTATTATTATTATTATTATTATTATTATTATTATTATTATTATTATTATTATTGTTATTGTTATTGTTATTGTTATTATTATTATTTTGTTTTGAATATTATTTTCCCTGTAGGATGCAAAGTTTCAGATTGACGATATTGATTGCCAAGTGATAGTTCAGAGTGAGAAAAGGTAAGCTTAACTGTCAGTCCACAAACAATGGATGTGTTCTAACATAAATAATAGTTCATCAGATAAGTAAAGACTGTTTGCAGGGAGACCATGTGAAATTCTGAAATTGAGTAGTAATCAGTTCTGAAAAGAACTGGAGTAACAACTCGATGTTTCGATCAGTATGCTCTGATCGTCTTTAACAGAATGAAGACGATCAGAGCATACTGATCGTAACGTTGAGTTGTAACCTCCAGTTCTTTTCAGAACTAATTACTACTCAATTGAGAATTTCACGTGGTGTCACCGCAAACAGTCTTTACTTATCCTTTTCACCATGCAAAGCTACAAGTCTTATTTATCAGATAATGTCAAATAAGTCAAAATTAGGTAGAATCTTCGAGAACATGTACATGTGTATTTTTTACTAGACAGCAAATTCAGTACATGTTCTAATGTTGACACTATGATAACATCCTTTTACTTTCCTTATTTTACTGTCATTTTTTGTTTAAATCTGTACAGTGCTCTGTTACGAGTTGAAAGATATTTAGATTACGTTCAAATAAGTCGCTTAAGTAGCTTTTGTTTTTTCATCAGAACTTTGTCAAAATTATCGTGAGAAACATGGGTCTACATCACTCTACTTACCTGTAGAGCGAATACTACATTTGCATAATCCCTATGCCGGCAGGCACATTGCTAAGCATTTACACACAATAGCGCCCTCTGCTGTCCTACCCACAATGCCCTGCGACATGCACACCACGTTGGCGTCCTCTTTTTCTCTTAGCCATAAGACAGGTAAGACGTTATTTTCTAGGCTCTCTAGAAATATCGTCTTTTGCTTGAGAGTTTTTCAACTATTGTTGATGAATAAAGTGAAATAAAGTTGTTTAATACACGTAGAGTTGTTTGTGTTTCCTTTGGATCTCCAGAGTCATCAATAGTTATAAGAAGTTGGGGAGGACCGAGTCTGTCGCTACCGGGGGTACCTCCATTCCCCCGGGACAACTCGGGCCTTCGGGGTCCTGCGCCGGTGACGGTCCGTCGCCGCGTCAGCAGTCCCCCATTCGGCACCCGCAGCCGCTGTCGGCTGCGGGAGCTGGCGGCCCCGCTGACCGAGTAGGGGACACCTCCCGTTCCCTTTCCCCGGCCAGTCCCTGCTGGGCCTCCCAACCGAAGGGTAAACGCCCCGGCAAGGCCAAGTTAACGTCTAGTGCCGGGGCCGTTCCCAAGAAGGGGCGTAAGGCCAAGCGTGACTCCGTTCCGGAGCTCACCGTGCCCACCCCAGACCCGTACACGGGGCAGCTGCAGCCCGAGGGACTCCCCCTCCACGGTGCAGCTCGCCCGGTCCCTACCGGCACCGTGGCAGAAACATCGGTAGCCAAGGACGGTCTGCTGTACGGTCATTCCGACCGGGCGGCTCCCGCTTTCGCTTCGGGCGCTGGGCGCTGTCGCGTCAGGGCTGATGGCGTTGGGCAGTCGGCCCGGGGTTCCTCCGGGCTAACACATTACGAGGGCCATGCCTCATCCTCGGGGTTCACCCGTTGTTCAGGCATCCCCGTGTCCCAGGTATCGTCTGAAATTTCTTCAGCGACACCACGGGGCCGTACGCCCAAAAAGAAGTCCACGAAGAGACGTCGAGCCCGCCGCTCGTCTAGCTCTAGTGGATCGTCGGGTCGTTCACACCGTAGCAAACGCCAGAGACGCGACGACCCGCTTTCGAGGGCTGAATTTTTGGAAGCTTTCCAATCCCTCGCGGCCTCGCTCTCTGGTCGGCATGGGGGGTCTCTGGTCGGCCCTCCTGACTCGGCCAGCCGTGCTCCACGGCCCGTGCCCACTAGCCTACTCGGCCATGGTTGGGTGACCCCGGCCCAGAAGGGTTTACCGCACACGGTTAGCCGTGCCCCGGCATCCCCGCCGGCCATTAGTTTGCATCCATCGGCGCCTATGGAGTCTGATCTGGACTCATTATCGGGGCAACATGTTGATACGGCCCCACCGGCGCTGACTGGTTCTCACTCGGGGACATCTCGACCCCCTCGGTCGAATGCCTCAGCCGAGGATGAGGACGACTTGACTCGCGTTCACCGGTTATCGATTTCCGAAACCGAATTACGCCTGGTCCAGAGGGACATGATACGAGTCCTGGGTCTCCCTCCTGCTGCAGAACCCACTCCGCCGGAGCGCCCATCATTCAAGAGGAAGTCGGGCCCGACATCGGGGACCGCCGATGTTTTTCCTACAATGCCCTTGGACCGCGTTTGCGTCGACCGCATCGCCGATGTTATGGGGTCTAGCAGATGGAGTTCTTTTTCTCCACGAGTGGAAAAATATTATCGTTTTCCTACTGAGGATTTCAATAAATTTTTTGCGACTCCAACACTGCCTGACTCGGCGAAGGATAAACTCGCCGCGGACAGGGGGAGCGCGTCATCCAAGCTTCCTTTCGCGGATAAGACCCGCGGTAAACTGGAAGAGGTCTTAAAGAAATTAGACTCGTCTTCACGCTTTGGCATGCGAACGACATCATTCCTCCTCCTCCTTTCGGAGTACTTAGCACTTGGTTGTGATGAGCACTCTGCAGTCCCAGCCGACATGATGGTGGCAGCCCTACACTGCCTTGACCATGGTCTACGCACGGTTGTTGATCAGTTTGCGAGGATCTCGACGTTGGCAACGTCGACACGCCGTTCGAATGTGCTGGACGCACTTTTTTCTCCCTTCTGAGGGCGCACGCAAGCGTCTGGATGCCCTTCCCCTCACGGGCCCAGACTTATTTGCGGGCAAGTTTCAAGACTCAATGGAGGCCGAGGCCAAGCGGCTCGAAGCCGCCGATAAGATTAACTTGAAGAAGCCACAAGCCCCGGTGCCCAAGACTGCGGGCCGGCCCAAAAAGCAGACTTCATTTGTGATACCCCGACGTCAACCTCAGAAATCTGCCCGTGGCAGTTTTCGTAGCCACGCCGATACAACTGGCGCTCGTGGCTCACAAGCCCAAGCCTTCACCGGGCAGCAACAACGACCCCGATCATATCGTGGTGCCCGGGCAGCCACCCCCCGATACCCCGGGGGGTGGCGCAAGTGACTTGCGGTTCTCCGAGCGGCCTCTCGCCGAGGGACCCGTGGGAGGCCGCCATCGGGAATTTCTAGGTCCTGGGCTCAGATAACTCCCGACGGTGGGTGCTCGAGACAATTGGCTACGAGTGCACTGAATTTCTCGAGCACCCCCATCGGACATGCTCGTTTCGACTCCGGTACCGTCCGGCGCAACGAAGCGGCGCCTTTCGAGGAGAGATCAACTCCCTCCTCCAAAAGCGTCGATCTGGCGTCGCCCCGCTCAAGGCGCGGGCGGGATTCATGTCAACTTCTTCTTGGTTCCCAAGAAGGAGCGGCGTATGGCGACCGATTCTAAATCTGAAACCCTTGAACAAGTTTATACGTCCGGCGCTTCGCATGGAGAACTAAAGAGATGTTGTGGTAGACTCCGTTATGTTGAAGACGCTAGTCAAGCTTTATTCCAAGTAACAACACGAGTTCACATACAGGCATGTATAGCGAAGCACATGTTATGAGTGATGCATGCCGGGATACTATAGATTGAGACTTGGTGCAAAGGCGTGCATCGCTACATCCTCTCTTCTAAGTTTTGTTTTAACACTTTGAATAAAACAATCTGGCACTTTATAAAATGAACATTGGTTTGATCAAGTGAATTTGTAAACTGAAGTCTAGTAATTTAAGTTCTAAGTGTTTTCACTGATTTGAAGATCACTATCACAAAATTTTGAAAACACTGGTTGGTGTAAATGTAGCAAGATAAACAATTAACTATCCTTTCCTCTGAGAACAAACAGAAAGTTCAAGCAATAAGGCGTAAAAGACAAAAAAATAAACAAAACTCTAATGCCTACAGAGTACTGGGATAGACTGTTCAGTACTCCAATGCGTGTACAAGGATTATTCTGCTCCTTATTCTTGAAGTGTACAAACACATGTAGAAATAGGTAAACAAACATATTTACAAGGAGTCCGGATAATCAGGGACAGTCCAGAGTCATCAGCATAAAAGTGGGATCAACAGTACAAAAAATCCAGTGTGGGCAAAAGAGTTATAACAGTTACACAAAACTATTAAGTGTATTTAGGATTTGGCTTGGAGATGCGACCAGAACGGGTTACAGCTGGCTGTGGCGGAGGTAGCAGAAGGCGATGGGCGGGCTGAGGCAGTGGATCCTGTGAGGTGGGTAGAAGTCAGGTAAGTGATAAGTTGCTGTGGAGGTGGTTCCGGGGACTGGTAATAGGTGTCTCGATTGGCTGACGGTAGAGTGTGCCTTGGGCATTGACGATGCTGTATGATCCTGGGGTTGCCGGAATGCTTTTGGACAATTCGAGCTGAATCTCGTGTCCTTTAGGTGATTGAGACGGACTGACTTGCCCTGGTTTCAGTGGTCGGAGGGAAGCTTCTAGTAGATTTATCAAATGAGGACTTCTTGCTGCTGGCGTCGCTTTTGGTAACTGGGCAGTGTGGCGTGTGTAAATGGTGGGTTTAAGGAGTAGGCGTCAAAGTGTGGAAATGGTTGTTCGAAAAGGCATATTGACATGAGAGGCGTTGGGAAGGTGAAGCCAAGCTGAGGGTTGGTTGGGACATTGCTGACGATATTCAGCAGGTTCTTGGTATAAGTCTGAGCCTTACGTTTTGTCTTCTCGAGGAGTTGGTTTTGGTACGCTTGGACAGAGCTCTCTACCAAAGGCCGTTGGACTGAGGGAAATAGGGACTGCTGGTTGTATGCTGAACCCCATTGACTGTGCAAACTGTTTGAGCCAAGCAATCAAACTGTCTTATGCCGTTGTCACTGCTAACAATGCGGGGATCCCATGGATGGAAAGAATTGTCTCTTGAGTACCCTCAATGACTGTAGAGGCACATGTGATAAATCGTCAAGCGAAGCGAAGTCAAACCAGCCAGAATATGAGTCTTGAGGGCTAGGTAATAATCCCATGCCATTCCAGTGGAATAGGTCAACTCCAATGAGTTCCTCATGGGAGGCTGGGTGGTGGAGTAGCTTTTCATTGGCTCTTTCTGTTGAGGGTGGGCTTTGGTAGCGTTACCCAAACTGTGCATCCAGAGACGGACTCGTTCGATATCCATGCATTGATTGATGGCCAATGAGACTACGTCTCTGGCTCTGCATTTGGTAGCCTCGATACCTGGGTGACCTTCATGCAGTATTTTGATGGTATTCTGTGCGCATAGTGACTTGGGAACACGTATATATGTCCCTTTAAGATGATGCAGCTGTTCAAGAACCAGTTCAATCTCCTGAGCAGAAGTAGGCGAAGTGAACCTCAATTGAGGCGTTGTTGATATGTGAAGGCACATCATGACATCGATGATACTGAACAGCGAGCTTTGTACATGGCGGTGTCACAATTGGTTAATGCTTTTTTGAGCTGTTCAGAGTCGTGCATCAGAGAATTGGCAGAAGGGTCATTACTTCCAGGTCAAGTGATTCCCAGCACCAGTGGTTGACAGTGGAGTGCGCCGAGACAAAGTGTCAAAGAAAAGAGTTCTTTGCCTTTCTTGGTATTATCGAGGGTGAAGTTGTACTTCTGCAACTGGAGAAGACAAGTGCGTTGAAGTCGTGCAGGGGCACTCAGCAGAGGCTTTTTGACGATGGTGACCAGTGGTTGGTGATCCGTTTCAACTACATAATGTCTTTTTCCATATATGTAGTCGTGGAACTTATAGCGAGCAAACAGAACTGCAAGCAGTTCTTTCTCCAATCTAAGCGTAGCGTTTTTTCGGTCTCAGTCATAGTACGCCAAGCATAATGCCAGGGGCACCCTCTTGTAGGCAAAGCTGCACCAAGGTCGAACTTAGAGGCGTCACATGTCACTGCACCCGCTTGCAGACATCAAAGGTACTTGAGTGTCGCATGACATCCATCCTTCTGTCCTTGATCTCAAGAAATGCTGCATTGTGCTGGTCTAACTAGCACACCAATGGACGCCACTGGCGTGAGTCAGCGTGAGTGGGGCTGCTAAGTCGCGCTTAGATTGGGCATATACTTGGCCAGGGTACCGTCCACCATGCCAAGGAAGCGTTGTAAGGCAGTGACGCTCGTCAGGTGGTGGCATGTCGGTGATAGCACTGACTTTGGCTGGGTCAGGCTTAAGACCAGTATGTGTGAAAGACGTGATCTGACATACGAGACTTGGAGTGAGACCCAATCGGCACTTTCTTGGGGTTGAGGCGATATGATTGACTTTGGCGTATTCATCGAGGACAGTTTTGAGATTTTGATCGCGGTTCTCTTGGTACGTCCACCAACTAGTACATGCGTCATCGACGATGGAGCATGGTAGATCACCAACAATTGCTCCATGGTTCTCTGCACACATCAGAAGCAGAACAAATACCATATGGCATGCGAAGAAAGGGATACCTCAAGCGTGGCGTGTTGAATGTGGTCAGCAATGATGATTGGTGATCCAAGGATCTGCCTGAAGGAGTATTTGGCAGTATCAAGCACCGAGGAAAACAGTGGCGCCCATCCATCTTGGCGGCAACTTCCTCTTACTGTTCACGTGAAGGTGGTGGGCGCCCAGTGCTTGGTTAAGGTCACGAGGTTTATGCACACAAACGGATTTCTTCGCAATTTTCTTATGGGTTGCGTGACCATAGAAGAAAACCCATCCGGCCGGTTCCTGAGACCGGAGGATCACACCAGGTAGTCATTCGTTTGAGTTCAGACTTGATCTTTGTCTTGCATCGCTGCCGGGATGCATCGTGGGGGGAAGTGGACAATCGGTGTAGTATTAGGGTCCAATGGTCATGGTGTAGATGACTGGTAGTGTCGAGGAGTCGTCAAATAGGTCTTCGTAGGTCTTTGAAGACTTGAGTCGATGTTGTGTCAGTTGAGCGGTGACTGAGTTATTAACAGACAACAGGCCTAGCCGGAGGCAATCGGTCAATCCAGTATAGCTTTCACCTGTCAACAATGTGAAAGTCAATCTTGTGTCAGTCTGTGATGATTCGATGCGACACGGTGACGCTGAGTCAACTTATGGAGCTCGTTCCTCCGTAAGCTATGAGCGTGGTTGACTTGGAATTATCAATGGTCTTGGGTGTGCGATGACATTGTAAACCTTCATGGGCAGGGCGTTACAACGTGCACCAGTGTCAAGTTGGACAGGAACATGTGTGTTATTCACCACAAGTGTGGCGTGGATATCATGCTTCAAGTTCAGGTTGGTGTTGTCTAAGAGCTCGAATGTGGAATAATTCTTGCTCTTCTGCGAAAGGTCGTCCTCCTCAGGTATGGATCGGGGTTTTACTGTGTGAACAGCGGCTGCTTCTGCAGTAGTCAGCGTAGTGATTTTTTGTTACATTTGTGGCAAGTTTTGCCATACGCTGGACATTCACGCCTCTTGTGAAAAGTTCCTAATTTCCACAAGGTGTTCTGGGCTGTTGTTGCTGTGTGGGTCTACTGCGTGCAGATTTCTGCCATTGGTTCATCTTGTTGGGGCGTTGGGCTTGTTTCTTTTAAAAGCATTGACGCTGTTGCCAGTTCTGCAATGGCGCTGGAAGGGCGTCAACATTTTGGCCTGGTCACCTGCGAGCTGCATTGATTGTGCAAGTTCCACTGGCGCTTGAGATCAGTTTGTCCTCTGGTTGAGCAAGCAGGGATTTCTGGATTCGTTCATCCGCACACCACAAACAAGCCGGTCTCTCAGCATTTCATCAAGATTTTGACCATAGTTACAGTCGCTTGCTGGTGCACGTAAGGCTGCTAAATATTCGGATTGATTCACGGACCGCCGGTAGCGCTGTTGAATTGGGCGAGCAATGATGCTAGATTTTGTGGGTTTGAAATGCTTCTCTAGTCTATCACTAATTCTTGGTATGTAGCTTCATTTGGTTTCTTAGGGGCAAGAAGATCGGTGATCAGCTTATATGTTGTGAACCACGATAGAGTTGAGTATAGCCCTTTTCGTGTTGCGTCGTGATATTGTTCGCCGTGAAATATTCGCCGAGACGATCAGTGTTTACCTGTCTCTTTTTTCTCCCAAACTCTCAATATTTCAAAATGG
>CM055834.1:18231345-18260277 GCA_029582265.1 Zoroaster sp. YZ-2022 | reverse complement strand
CGTAGTCATGCGTAACAACTTTCTGACGTAACAACGTCTTAGATTCATCTACATGATAAGGTCTTTATATGTGTGATGTTTCAAGGTTGTGTGAAATTGTTAACTGCACTTTCGATGTAGAGAAGAGTTAAGGAGAAGAAGAAGAATGGAGAAGTAAAAAAACATTACAAAAAAAATGGAACACAATTCAATAGTTGTTCGCGCTAGTAGCTCGAACACCTAAAAAAACATATACCCTGGGCCCCACTCTTTCAAAAGCAATGCCCTCTGTGCCCTTAACTCGAAAAAGTCTCACATGCTGCTACGCCGCCGCCAGCTGTAGCTCGGAAACAGTAAGGTGACGTTTCACCGCATTGGTATTTTTTAAATGAAGTTTCGTCGAATTTTTTTCTTCCGGTCTGGTTCTTTAGGGCAACGGCTGTAATAAGAACGAGAAACCCTTCCGCTAGTCAGTTTCTGGGACGATGTGAGACGTTACAAAGCGAATGTTATTCTAGTATATTGGAGAAATATGCCGCTATCTACTTGCTCCAACCTAAGGTATAGTTTCAACACTGATTTTAAACCCTCAAGGAAGCAATTTATTATTACCCTCAAAGGAGCAATTTATTTTATGCAACTCAACATTTAACAAAAGAAAGACATCAAATGTAGACACCTTGGGAAATAGGGCCCGTTGATTTTCAAGCAAATTTTATCAGCAATTTGTTTCATGTTGATGCCTCCTTGGGTTGTTTATCCTTACAGTCAGAAATTGATTGGGGTAAAATACAGCCAACAGCGTACGGCTGGCTTTTTTGGAAACGGTCTCGCACAGGGACATCTGGCTGGAGTTTAAAGACCGTTTTAATATAGTACAAATCGGTGAATTCTTCTCTGCTAGTGAGGCCAACCACGGGTTCTTCAATACTGATGGGACTGAGGGTCCGTGGAAGATATTCGCCACTCTTAAAGGTACGAACTTGGGTCAGCAAGCGCTTGGATTTGCTTGGACCTCTTTGTAATCAGTTCCGTCCATATGACCTTCATTGATGAATAACTGTCGTTTCACGATCAGAACATTACTGTTGATTTTCGGTGATGGAACTAAACATCCCGAGAACTAATTACATCCAATAAGCTGCTATTTGTGTTAAAACAATGTATTACAATTCTAACGCCGTGGTGTCCGTATATCTCTCTTGAAGTACGGTATTACAGATATGCTACAATTGGTGTTGCACTATCCCTTATGTTCAACGCTACATGTTGGACCTATATATCTACATTTTGTGAAGCTCCTTGATGAAAGTCATCACCGTTGCCGACAACATAATTGAAACTAATGTCTTGGGCAGTGACGCACGATGCGTTTCATGCATGGAAGTAAATCCTAGCAGTCGGGGGGGGGGGGGAGGAGGGCTAGGGGTACATTTATTACTTTTGTTATTTTAACATCCCGGTTTTTGCAGGGTATACCTTGATTTATAACATGAATCGTTTCATTTCATTCGGGTGGATAGAGGCTTATGGACAATGTCGAGATAATTCAGTGTGATTGGGAGATGGCTGAACCAATCAGAGGATCGGATGGAAAGTGCATCATCCTTCCTAAAGGTAGGCCCCGTTGGTCTATATTGTTTATTCTCTTGTAAGATCTTGCCCAGTGTTTACCAGCTGATTTTCTTTGTGAAACTGTGTGTCAACAAAGAGAATGGAGTTATTCGTACTATTAACTAAATATTTACCCTAAAAAAAAATATAAAATAAAAAAGTGTTTTACCCTCCCACACCATGAAGCCTCATTCTCATACTAGTCTTAGTAAGACTAAACCTTCTTCATATTTTTATACCCTTTTTCATTCTCCAGACCTCCCTCTTCTCATCCCTCCCCTCTTCTCATCCCTCCCTCTTCTCATCCCTCCCTTCTTCTCATCCTCCCTTCTTTCTCATCCCTCCCTTGTGGAAGGGAGATGAGTACAAGGCTTCAGTTTTAATTTGTTTTGATTTCATGAAACCAAACCAGGTTCGACAGGCCTGATGGTGTGTAAAATAACCCAATCCTCGCCCTTTAGTGGATACGTAGCCGGACGATCAGTCAATGAGAAGAAGATAATTCGTAATGTCCGCGTGATGGGGGATGAATATTTCAATACCGGCGATCTTATGATGATTGACGAAAATGGATACGTCTTCTTCAAGGATAGAATTGGAGATACTTTCAGGTGATAATAAGTAAAAGATAAAACAACTTAGAACCATTGCATTGGAATTAATTTCTTTATTTGCACAGCGTGGATTCGAGTGATGGAATCTTAATCGTTACTCAACGCCCGTCATTCAATCATTACGGTAACAATTATTTTTCCAAATTTGCACGAAAAACAATTATAATTTATAGATCTTCTAGTAATTTCTTAAATGCTGAAAAGGGTGGTGGCCTGATGTTATGACCATTTCATGATCTTTCTTATTAGAGAAAGATCCAGCTACCTACAGCAATTTTGTTAATTTTAAGAAATATATTTCAATTCTAATTTCAAATAATTTAGTACAATTCAAATAGGAATACAGCTCTTACTAAACTTAATGTATTAATCTAGATGAACCTTTAAAAAATATTTTTTCCATCAAACTCAGATGGAAGGCGAGAACGTCGCGTCGTCTGAAGTTGCTGCTGTATTATCTGAACTTGAATTCATTGGTGAGGCTGTAGTGTATGGAATCAAAATACCTGGTAAGTAAATTGGTTCACAATAATCGTATAATTGTGCTTCGTAAAGTGAGATAACTTGTGTTATCAAACATCAGAGTCAATTTTCAAATACATGTTTTATCATTGGCGGACCAAGGAGGTGATGAAGGGGCGGGCTATCCCCCTTTTTAATCATGTAAATTCATTAATATTGTCTTTAGGTTGATCCTAAATGTTGGCTTCAACCCTTGATCCAGTCTGTATAATAGAGATTAGTGTGTACTGGATGTTAGAATAATATCTCCTTTATTTATTTTTAATGCAAGGTTATGACGGGCGAGTAGGAATGGCGGCCGTCATTTTTGAAGAGGACACCCAAGCCTCACAATGGGAACAGCTATACACCCATGTGACCAACAGCCTGCCTCTGTACGCTTGCCCGAAACTCATTCGGATCAAAGGTCAGATGGAAACCACTAATACCTACAAGTATCGTGTTAAATTTGGTCAAGGAGGGATTCCAACCAGAGACATGCAAGCCTGATCGCCTATTTTTCATGGATAGTTCTACCAGCACATACATTCCTGCTGGATTCGATTTTGCACAACAAAATCCTTAACAAAGAAATAATTGTGCATTAAAGATCAATGGTCCTATTATTCTGTGTGTATGGCTATTTCAACGGCAGTATTTTGATTTAAACCAACGCACCCTTTCATTCCTTGTTAAATGGTAGTAAAGGACTTTTAAATGAGAAATTTCTGGAAACGATTGACCGAAGCATTGCGAAACCGACCATATGTTTTATTTTTAAAGTTTTGAATAGAAATGAATTTATCACACTGAATCATAAATTTATCTTATCTACCTTTTTACTTTTATCAGTACATTTCTATTTTTTCTCCATGAAAGAATAATAAATACTTTAAAGTTACAAATTACTCAACATAATCATGAGGAACATGGATAACAGTGAATATGTCTCGAAATGAATTTATGGTGGATCCCATCATAATTGTCTGGCTAATTTGTTTTAAAATATCTTATTCTAAAGTATTTGTTTTCCTTTCTATAGAAGTTAATTGTCGATGTTCCGATGAAAACAAAAATTGCCTTTAAAATAGTGGAAAACACGGGCGATACATCTTCAATTATTATTTTGTAAAATGATTTGTTGAAAGTAACGTATACACAGCAAAGACCAAATAACATACACAGTGTTATTTCATCAAAAGTACCCAAATAATCTTTGTGCCTCTATCCATTTCCCTCTCTGGATCAGGCTCCATTAATGTAAAATAATAAAATGTCTTCACATTACGATTCAACTGAAGACCTATTAATTTTCCATCTTATCTACTGTTCAGAGTGTTAAATCTTATAATCCTGTTTCATCAGGCTTTTTCGCAGCTTGTTTACTTGTTTTCATTGAAGATATCAATGTACATCTCATACCCATCTGAAGTCTTTTTCCAAATCACAACATGCCTGTTCAAAGAAATTGTACAATATTATTGATGTTTTTATAATGATGCACTTGCGTTAGCATTTTTGCTAACGACTGGTTTATCGCAGACCTTATCATGTCTCATTTCACTAACAATAGGCCTAAATAACTTTGTTAACAGAGTAAATGTAAATGAGGTATTAAAACATCTGTATAAATACTAACAAAGATCATTGCAATGTATATAAAAAATTAACAATAGGCAATTAATGGTTGAAGCAAATTTGTTTTTACTGAAAACGAATTTGTTCCAAGCCTATAGTGTTTCATTAATTAAATAGTTTCACACTAGAATTATTAGTTATTAATTATATATTTTTGTATAATGATGCAAGTTTATGGTCACTCTCCTTCAATTTATGCAAATTTGTTTTGATTGAAAACGAAGTTATTTCTGGCCAAAAGACAGCCGAGAAAGACGTTTTGCAATAAGTTTAGTAAATTAATTATTTTTTTCTGTATAGAGGTGACAACTACTAGTACTTACTTTCCTTCAATTAATGAACTTCCATCTGACTTCAAAAACTTGTATTCGCCACGTTCAAAGATGACGTCACCATTCACCTCCATTGGACCGATCTCCAAGGACTTCCATTCCACGGACGTACTCCCTCTGTTCCTCAGTTCAGATAGTCCCTTAGGTAGAGCTGTAACAATGGAAAATACGGTTTATACTATATGTATTTTTTAAAGGCCTTTTTAAACCACGATACACAATTGGTTATCTCAATAAAACTTACTTAATCAAAAGTATACATTAAACGTACTCAGTTTGTAAAATGTGTTTTCCTAATAAAATTTTCGACTGGGTAAGACGGAATACGAACTCAATTATTTCAGTTGAACACAATTAGCTGAACCTTTCACATCTTGGTTTCTGTACATATCTCTTGGTTCTTACTATATAAAAATGGATGCATTTACTGACATTATATTAAAAGTGTAAACTTTTTTTTCTAATCCAACTACGGAAATAAATATAAAATTAAAGACAGCATATCGTTTCGGTTTGCGGTAACACCATGTGTTTATCTCAACTAACGTGAAGCTGAGATACAGGTTCTGAAAAGAACCGTATCACAACTCGTATCTCAACCTTCGTTAAGTGAGAAAGGTTCAAGGAGAACCAATTTCAGCAACTCGTTTTTCTCTACTGTCGCTAAGTGAGAAATATGGTTCAGGGAGAACCATGGGGACTTCACGGGTTAATATGGTTCATGGAGAACCATAGGGACTTCACGGGTTATTCTCTACGTTTCGATTAGCCTGCTCTAATCTTCTTCAGGAGAATGAAGAGGTTTGCCGATGCAACTCTAAGTAGTATTTGCTGGGATTATGTGTAGAATGGGAAGTGTTCCGATTGGTGCTACTGTTGTGTGATGTGTTGTGATTGGTTGCCACCGTGGCATTGTTCTTGTTGTGTATGTTTCCGCCTGCTGTGTGAGTTGCCTGCTCGCTGAGGCGTATCAGTTGACAGTGGAGGTGTGGGTGTTGGTGGATGGTAGGATTGAATGCCAAATGTTGCTGATGAAATAGCCGATGTCCTGGGGGACAGTGTCATGTTTATGAATCTCAATAGCCTCTCTGATACGACGGGTGTACCAGTGCTTTTCCGGGGCTATGATCTTTGCATTCTGCCAGTCAATGATATGGTCCAAATCGGTGGAGTGTTTGATGATCGCAGATTTGTCACATTCCCCTCTGCGGCCGTGGGCCTTGTGTTCCTTGAGCCTGGTCGTAAGGTCTCTGCCGGTCTCGCCAATGTACACTTTCCCACAAGTACAAGGAATTCGGTAGACCCCAGCAGAGGGGAATGTGACAAATCTGCGATCATCAAACACTCCACCGATTTGGACCATATCATTGACTGGCAGAATGCAAAGATCATAGCCCCGGAAAAGCACTGGTACACCCGTCGTATCAGAGAGGCTATTGAGATTCATAAACATGACACTGTCCCCCAGGACATCGGCTATTTCATCAGCAACATTTGGCATTCAATCCTACCATCCACCAACACCCACACCCCACTGTCAACTGATACGCCTCAGCGAGCAGGCAACTCACACAGCAGGCGGAAACACACAACAAGAACAATGCCACGGTGGCAACCAATCACAACACATCACACAACAGTAGCACCAATCGGAACACTTCCCATTCTACACATAATCCCAGCAATACTACTTAAGGAGTTGCATCGGCAACCTCTTCATTCTCCTGAAGAAGATTAGAGCAGTCTAATCGAAAAGTAGAGAATAACCGTGAAGTCCCTATGGTTCTCCTGAACCATATTAACCTGTGAAGTCCCATGGTTCTCCTGAACCATATTTCTCACTTAGCGACAGTAGAGAAAAACGAGTTGCCCGAAATTGGTTCTCCCTTGAACCTTTCTCACTTAACGAAGGTTGAGATACGAGTTGTGCGATACGGTTCTTTTCAGAACCTGTATCTCAGCTTCACGTTAGTTGAGATAAACACATGGTGTTACCGCAAACCGAAACGATATCGATATTCCACCATGCAAAGCCTCAAAACTTATAAAGACAGCATACCTATTTGTTTTGTTAACATTGTAATTCTTACCATCCCTACCATACAGCGTATCTTGTCCCTGTGGCATAAACTTACAGTCCTTCGCATAGATTTGACTCACTGATATCATATCATTCTCCTCAAAATGTTTCTTCCATTCCACCTTCTTCGTTTCAATTGCAGCCTTAATGCCTGTAATGGTGACGATAAAACTAAACAATAAAACCCATACCAAGTAACCAAACTGCGTCAATTACTGACTGGTACCCCGACTGTCAGTCACGAATTCCTATAAACAAAAATCAAAGTATGCGCTGCATTTCAAATGAGCCTCATCTTGATTCCCATAGACTTGCTTAATAGAAACAAAATCTAATTAGTTGCTTTGTGGAAATACTTGAGACAGCCTAACTAGCCAAACCCCCTAATTCGACCTCCATTCCCCCACCCCTCCCCAATTTTTGTTTTAATAAATTTCAATAATTACAATAACACAATTTAAAACGGTTAATAAAAGAAAAAAATGGAACCAATTGAAAAGAGAAGGAAAGAATAAGGCAACATTAGAACAACATTGTTCGGGCCGAGGGTGGTGGTGTGTGGGTGCGGGGAGGAGAAGATAATGGTTCCGCCCCTTGTATTCATGCCTTGCAATAAAACTACCAGTACTTCAGGCGTTCAAGAGCGTCCGTTTTCCATTTCAGAATGCCTGGTTAGGACACCATTGAGATCAAATCACAGTACCTTACTTCATGAAAATAATAATGCAATCATTCAGATGACTAATTTTGTTAATATTTTGCACAATTATTTCACTTTTTATGTAAAGTTGCCTAATACCATACCTTCCATTTTTGAATCAACTCCGTGTAGATTACGACAAGGACTGGAAGTGTGATGGGTCGATTCTTATCACCGATGACAAAAAAATCTTTAACCCTGCCCTGTGGTTGGGTTCCCCGACGTGTTTCTCCGTAAGTTGTAGTCGAAGCGCTTTGAGAAAAATTTAAAAATAAATAAAAACACACTCGGTCGACAAAATGTTGTTAGGGCCATTTTTTCTTGATATTTACTAGCTATAGTCGGCACCCGGCCTAAATTGAACAATAACATTGGACCCTATACATTTTATTTAAATGTTATTATTATTGTTATTTTAAATATTCTAAAGATATATTTAATTGTGAACGCGTAGCCTTGATGTACTTGCTAGTGCAATAGCTGTTACTCCTCTGGGTACCAGACGAATGATCCTGCATCACCACGGGAAACTTTACAGGGAACATGTGAACACTAAACGGCTGCTTGGCAACGTTCACAGTATGTACTTTTGTAAGTGTTGTATACACTGTATTGGTATTCATCTATCATTAACACCGAAGTAGGCCCTATGACTGTGCTGGGAATATGGTTCTTGAGATCCCAAAATCAGTCATTGTACAAAGAGACCGCAACCAAAGAATTAAGCATAAGTCACGTCGCGTTTGCTTATGGTGGAAAGCAACCTATAACCAAAGGGAACAATGGATCCTCGGTTGGGTGTGTGGGGTTGTGTGTTTTGATTGAACATGTCTTTTTTCTAGGTAGAACTTGTAGCTTTGCATGGTGAGGAAGATAAGTAAGAGTAATTGCGATGATACCATGTGAAATGCTCAATTGAGTAGTAATTAGTTCTGAAAAGAACTGGAGGTACAACTCGACGTTTCGATCAGTATGCTCTGATCGTTCTCAGGAGAATGCTGGACTCTGGAAAATGCTGCTACCGCAATTATTCTTACATGTCTTTTTTTCTCCTTTGTTTTGCAAAGTGTCCGGTTTCTGGTCTACGCGCTATAAAACAATGTCCAATTGCAATGTCCAGAATTCTACCGCACTGTGGTTTAAACGACTTTTTAACATTATTTTGTGAGGCCTCTCTTAGTCACCATACTTTGTGTATGGGAAATTTTGTCTGGTTTCAAAAACCACGGATACATGTATCATGTATTTCACTGGTTGACAAAAAAACAAAGTAATACTAATTGCGGTGACACCATGTGAAATTCTCTATTGAGTAGTAATTAGTTCTGAAAAGAACTGGAGGTTACAACTCGACGTTTCGATCAGTATGCTGTGATCATCTTCAGATGAATGCCGGAGATGCTGCTTAAAAGTAGGCTGCTGGAGGATCACGCGATGGCTGGATGCTGGAGGATTAGTGCGTCGGCTCACTGAACTGAATCAGTTGTTAACAAGCACAGGGGGATGGAGGATGGTTGACTTAGGATAGAGGAGATCGTTCAGTCTGGGGTGGGTTGTGGACTTTGGATATAGAAGATCCTTCGGTCCGTAATAATAATAATAATAATAATAATAATAATAATAATAATAATAATAATAATAATAATAATAATAATAATAATAATAATAATAATAATAATAATAATAATAATAATAATAATAATAATAATAATAATAATAATAATAATAATAATAATAATAATAATAATAATAATAATAATAATAATAATAATAATAATAATGTAGACTTATATAGCGCACGTATCCGCCAAACTGGTGCTCAAGGCGCATTATATTGTTACCCCCTGCTCATCAGGCGCATAAATCATTCCTGAAACCATGTCAGCTCCTGGGCAGTATACAGCTCAATTGCTGCCATTACAGCGCATATAGGGCTAATCAAACACAACAACCAACTCTGCCCTCACAGGTACCCATTTACCTCTGGGTGAAGAGAAGCAATTATGGTACAGTGTCTTGCTCAAGGACACAAGCACCATGGTCGCGGTTGGGATTCGAACCCACATTCTGACGACTCAGCCATCAGAACACCAATCCGACGCACTAAACCGCTCGACCATAGCACTACCTGGTAGTGGTCGCCAACTATCGCTGATGTGGAAACCGATGTCCTGTGGAAAAGTATCGTGTTTAACGATCTCGATGGCCTCTCTGATGCGTCTGGGGTGCCATGGGTCGATGGATGTGATTAGTTGAGCTGCCTGCCAGTCGATTTGGTGGTCCTTGATGTGTGAGTGTTTGACGATGGCTAACTTCTCAAAATGAGCTCGGTGTTCTTTCAGTCTCGGAGGGAAATTCCGTCCTGTTTCGCCGATGTAGACTTTGCCACACTCACAGGGGATCCGGTAGACTCCCGCTCTGTTGCTGGGATCCGGTTTATCCTTGTGGGTGTGGAGAAGTCCTTGTAGTTTGCTGGGGGCTGATTGGTAGACTTGCATGCCTGCTTGTAGGATGATGATGCGCTGAAGTTTATGTGACGTCGAACCTAGCAAGATCAACACTTCGAAGCCTGTTCCAAACCCCGACCGCTAGGTCTCCCCTAATCTAACCCTTTCCACTTGTCTCCCCTACCTAGGTTCGACGTCACATGTCACCGCAATTAGTCTTACTTTATCCTCTTCATCATGCACAGCAACAAGTTTTACAAAAAACAAAAAAAAAACACCTTAGTTTGAACTTACTTGATGAAATATTGCACAGAGATGTCAACAAACATAATGGAAAGAAACCATGATGAGATCATTTTACTCCTCGTTTAATAGAGTTTTCATGTCTCTCAAGTGCCTTTCACTGCTCTTGTCTACCAAAATACATCATCGCATAGTATGCTAATTTTATTATGTAGGTTTACTGTTTCCCCTCGAGCCAACTTATATTTTCAATTTATATTTTTTGGCAACGTTTGAATTACTGTTTATTATTGTCCTGTTCAGGTGACGTTATTGAATGCTGCCTAAAACTGCAAGCGAGGAAACGGTCGATTTGTTGATTTATCAAGGTTTATCTGAATGTTTTGTTTAAATTCAATCCTTTTGGAACAATTTGGCATTATAGGCGTTTATAATTAACTAAGATCAAGTAATATGGTTATACATTAACGTGTACAAAAGTTCAGCTCAATTAGTCCCCACATCTCTGAGAAAAATACAAATATTTATTTACAATTCTCACACTTCTCGATGTTGAATTATTTGTATATTGATCAGATTCTAATTTTGTAACAAATAATTTTACTACAATTACACCATCCTAAACAGACAAATTTCAAGGAAGCTTAGAGACACAATGATGTAAAACAAAACTTTGATCATTAACAACAGTGTATAATGGCTTTCATAAAATCCTAAAAATAATTGGACTGAAGGGGTAACATCGAACCCGTTGAATTCCAAAATTAAACACTGTTTTCGTTGAAGATATCGATGTATAATTTGTAGCCTTCGCTCGTCTTTTTCCAGATGACAACATGTCTGTAAAAGAAGCACCGAAATTTAAATAAAAATAATCATAAAATAATAAATTAATTAGATGAAAAATAAAACATCATTAAAATCATCTTCAACCTTGTTTTCTGTAGTAAATGTAATCCAGGGATGGGTATGGGAGCTTTATCACATGACTTACCGCTCGCAACATGTTGTGGCCCTAACAATTCGGCAAAAAGTTGTATATTTTTTATTGAATGTAACAATCTAAATTTCAAGCTTAAAAACGATGGTTATAATGCCTATAGTTTCAAGAAAAACGTACTTGCCAACGGCTATGTCTGACCCATCTGCTTTGGAGAACCTGAAGTGACCTCTCTCAAACACCATGTCACCAGAGCCTCCCATTGGTCCGACTTCATCAGCTACCAGGCTGACCGAAGTAGCCCCAGCATCTCTTATTTCACCCATCACACCTGGTACGACTGTTGGGAATAAAATGCATCATTTCATCTTTTAAAATATCGAACAATTCCCAGTGATTTTTGTTTGTTTGTTTATTATTTTTATTTGTTTGTTTGTTTGTTTGTGTGTGTGGGTGTGTGTGTGTGTGTGTGTGTGTGTGTGTGTGTGTGTGTGTGTGGGCATACCAGAAGGATACCGGAAGACATACTACTATTATACAAATAGTCTTACAAACCCTCCTGCGTGTGTGAGCGCATTCAAACCGGGGACATATAACAAAAGGGACAATGGTCCCCGGTTGCTATCACAATGGAGAACAATATGTCCCCGCTTTTTTGGACAAAGGAATTTGACAAAGGATGTCCCCGATTGCAGGCGTTTACACATGCATTTGCAAAATTAACCTTGCATCCTGAGGACGATCAGAGCATACTGATCGAAACGTTGAGTTGTAACCTCTAGTCAGTAGCGGAACAAGTTACCGCCGGGCCGGGGGGGCAGAGCGCACGGTCGCCCCAGGCATCATTCCCTAACCACATCGGTCCCCCAACCACCCCCACCCCCACCCCCACCCCCACCCCCACCCCCCTCCACCAGAATGTTAAAAAAAAAATAAAAAAATAAAAAATTCTTTGGGGAGGGGTCCGGGCCCCCCCCTCCGGGCCGGGGGACGGCTGCCCCCCCAGCCCCCCCTGACGGTCCGCCACTGCCTCTAGTTCTTTTTAGAACTAATTACTACTCAATTGAGAATTTCACATGGTGTCACCGCAATTAGTCTTACTTATCCCCAGAATTTGTTCATAAATGTTACAACTACACTGAATAACAGCCATGCTCCATTTTTGTGTTCATTTTAATAACAAAACTACGTAACAATAACAGTTACCATGGTTTCCGATCATGGTGTCCTTGCCCTGAGGCATCACCTTACAATCCTCTGTGTAAAGCTTCTTCAGTCCCTCCATGTCGTCGGCGCCAAAACACCGCTCAAAAGCGGCATTTTGCTTCGCAATTGTCTCAAATAATGCGTCTGTGGAGCCAGACAATATTCGATTATCAGAGAGTTTAGAAACAAGATGATTGAGTAATATGTTTATAATTTTCTTTTCTCACTTCAAAGATGTAGCTCCCTTGTTTTTCGATATTTTACCAGCATTTTCAGGCAATTTTCTTTTTAATTGGAACATTACTATTTTACTTGTGGAAAAGAAAACAATTAAATACTTTAAGTTGCCAAATAATCATGAAAAACATTAATCTATAATTACTTTATGTCCCCAGATTAATTTATGGAGGGTTCCTTCATAAGTTCATTTGGACACCTTTCGACTGCTAAACCAAGCTTCTGACAAGTATTCTTTGAAATATCAAAGTATTTGTTTAAATTTTCACAATTAAAATAACAATGTTCCGATTAAAATAAAAGTGCCGGTAAAGGACAAGACAAGGGCGATATACCTTTAGGCTAAATTTTACCAAATGCAAACAAACATTTCCATGATGCGTATTTCAGTAGACTTGGTTCGCTTACGTATGGCCATGCAAAAGCTCTGGCCAAAGTGCACCCTCATGAGGGCGCACTGATACCTGAACCATAGACATCAGGGTTCAAGGGAGAGGTATCAGCTAACCCCAACGACCTATATGACATTCAGTTTGAAGGGAGTTAGTGACCCCAGCCTAAGTTCCTACTACTAATTTTAATGTGAACATCATGCCTACCATAGTGTGGAATAAATAAACGGGCAGTGGAGGGGGAGGTTGGAATCAGGGTTGCAAAAATCAAGGTTTGTATCGTCTCATCGGTACATGACAAATTTCCAATTTACAAGGAACTAGTATAGGGCCTATGTACATTGTATCTCTCCGATTAGGTCGGCGAGATCTCACATGTTTAATCAAATGCAAATAGCTATCTAACGTATAATTCAGACAGGCAAACCTTTCATAACATAATGCATAACTACAAATGACGACACATTTCAATCAGTTTCTCACATAAATATGCATCAAGGTGTCACATCATTCCGTATACTTACCTGTACCTGACATTGTACCAGTCTACAGGTGGAATATGGGTTCCAATTACACGCACAGCTTGCCGATCTAATAAGTGTTCTTTTGTACCAAGCTGTGTGCACAAACCAGTGATCTTTCACTGTAAACTTACGCGGGTCAAGGTCTCAAAAATCAACATACATGACTTTGTATTATGCAAACAGCAAGTAGGCTCTTTCAATTATTTTAACTTAGAATACGAGGGTCAGGGTTTTTCCACCCCTCCCTCCCCCGCTGTGTCCCACCCCCAATGAGTACTTTTCTCGTACTTGTTTTAAAACGTATTTTCCCTTTTTCATGTTAATCTATTAATTGTCTATCCCTGCATAGTATTCACGCGACTAACAACCAGCCTCTCTCAGTATTTTTGTGACTGTCATGCATGTGACGGTGTTGACAAGCGGCCCCTGTAGTATAAGTAAATTGCTATCAAACACAGGTGGGTTGGTGGTATGGGCGTCGGTCCCTCTGTATGGGGGATATATACCCACAGGTTTGTCCAGAGGATGTGGGGATGTATGGGTAGGACAAATTAAGGCGCCTGGTTTTGGAATTGGAAATGTTGGATCCATCTCCCACCTTTGACAACGAACTTACAACAAAACGTCCGATCGGGGTTGGGAGGGGGGTCTTATTTGTATGAGTGATATGTCCCATTTGGCTGTGATATCAGAGAAAAGTGACATCACGAAGACCAAGATAACATCACCAATAAGTTTTGTGCAATGTCGAATTGGGTTTTAGTTTCATAATTAATGTGAATTACATAATGCCATAATGTAATCACTTGTAGGATGTGTTGCAAACTATCGAATTTATAAAATGGATTGGTTTGACTATAGGATTTTGCATTGACAAATCTGATTCAATTTGGTTGTTTTCCTTTTGCAATTGGCAGGAATAATTCAAAATAACCTAAGACAGTGTACATTATAGATCTAGCCAAGTGACCGAAGGGAACATGGTTGAAAAAAAGGGGGTTGCACCACACAAAGGGGACACATTTTTAAACCTTTTATTTTCTATTTTTCTACATTTGTTTATACCTCTCACTTATATTCCACGGGATCGTTATGAATATATTTCTTAATTTTAGACATTTCAAATAATGCCAAATGATTTCTATATAGACTTCTGTATTCCGCCATGAAAAAAAATGCGTTGTTCTTGATATTTCAACTGCCATGTGCTGCTTTTAATGTATGTTTAGTCTAGTTTGATGTAGGTCTAATAACATTGTAATAACTGTGTCAGGGTTGTTATTGTTCGGCCCTGGTTTATTTCCAGTGTTTTTTTCATAGTGAACAATAAAAATGAATTGATTTGAATACAACTGAATTGAATTATCAGAGATGTCGGCAACATAAACGGGCGATCAATACATCGTATAATTCTGGGCATGCGCATATTGACGTATTTCACGATGAGTTGAAAATACTTGCATAGTATAACCGTCACAATGCGTCGTACCAAAAAGCTGACAAAGGGACTGGCTAAAGTCTAACCATGCATCCACAGCTTCACTCAATCTAACAAACGTTGCTTTCTCTATTATAATTTATATGCTCAGTGCTATGTGAAAATCTCAGACCAAAAAGGTTATGAATCAAAGAAACATATAGTGAAGGAATTCAAGTTCATGCCTCATAGCGCCTTTACAAAAATAATCCTATGACGGCTGAATTCAGCCCAGACGGTGGATTTTATTGGTAGGAGAGTTTATAATAAACCCAACAGGAAATAGTTCTTAAAACCTCTATAATCATATTGTGATATTTCTCTGCTCGTCGTAGATCTGGATCATTGTGTCAGCAATAAAAGATGTATCGTCTGTATTTTGCTACTTTACAAGCAAGCTCTTATTAATTGGAAAATTTCATTTCTACCTAAGGAAAGAAAATATAACTAGGCCCTATACTTGAAAATTACACATTTCACAAACTTATCGTGAGAAGTATGCTTTTAATACAGTAAATGTCCCAAAATTAATTTATGACGCGACGGGTCCCTATCCCGTCCTAAATTAATTTGGGCACATCATGACTGATAACCAAAGCTTCTGACAATCATTATTTTGTGAAATATCTCATTTGAAAGTTTTTTTTTTCCTTTCTAAAAGGAAATAATGACCGGTAAAATAAATGACCGGTAAAATAATGAACAACACAGGCGATACATCTATAATTTTCAGGGAAGAGTTTTCTCTGAATAGAGATTACTTCTAGCATGAATACACAGTACAAAGAAATGGCGCAGTGAAGTACCCTATAGACTTGAAGAATGGGTACATTTTCACTGCTACGATACCGGTATACACACGGAGCGAATTATGATGAGGTCGATGAGCAGTAACCGAATCAAAGCACCAGCGTTCGAACTGGTGTTATTTCATGGGGCGGTGTCATCTGAATACAACGAACTCAACATATTTACACTGACAAAACGGTGTGCAGCTATCTATAATGTTTTAATCATAAAACTGTAAGCTTTATATTTTCAAGTTACAAACAAAAAGATCGAACCAGCTAAAGGCCCCAGAATCTATAAATAGGGATGATTCAGCATGTCAACCAAGCAGCACCGATAAACCAATTGACATTTATCGAGGTGCAGCCATCTTGTTTTCTCCTATACAAATCCACGTAACCAAAGCAAGGCTAGAAGGGGGAAATAACCTGGGCCCTTTTATGAAATGAGAATCATACTGTAATCGTAATTGCATATACAGGGAATCCGACAAAGATGGCCGTGGCGTGATAAAGGTCTATAGGTTTAAGGACTTTTCATGACAATTGTTACTCTATGTTGGTCAAGCGCTTGGCTTTTATGCAGGTGGCATGACCGAGCTTTCAGCATTACTAAAGGTGGCTATAACTGGATCGGTGTATTTTTGAGAGGGTCAACGAAAAGAAAGTAGGTAATTTCCGAGTCTATTCTGCTGATCACAAGTTTTTTAAATGTTGTGGTATTATTCATGAAAAAAGGTAAAAACGTCAGTTTCATGAATAGCCATTTATTTATTTATTTTATTTATTTATTTGTTTATTTTCATTTCATTTTTTAAAAATATGCTCTGCATAAAAGGTACGAAGGGATCCGGTTCCAGCTCCTATGTGCATGACTGAAGTTGCTAAACTAAAATGTTACAATTATAATTACTAATTTGTTACATTCTGTGTTGATGCTATTCATTATCTAATACGAATAAACCTTTAGCTAGTTCCATTTGAATAATATCTAATACACTGACTCAAGTCAGTGATTTTAAATTGGAATTTCCCATCCTCTTGAGACATTGCTGATAATCATACTGGTTCGGGCAAGCTCTTGCATAGTATAACCTAACAGGGAAGTCCAGTAACCCTACATACACAGTTTACAAGGAATATAAGACTCTGATGTACAAGACTTACCCGAGATTGAGGTTATTATGCGAGAGATTGCCCTGAATCACGATTGTGAAAAAATAGTGTGTTAAAGGTGTATCTGTCGTGTTTTCCGCGATTTGTTGTCTTTATCGAAACATCGATAATTTCCTTATAAAAAGGAAAACAGGGACTTTGAAAGGAGATATTTTACAAAATATAATGGTCAAAAGCTTAGTTTTCAATAAATAAGAGGATAAGTAAATTTATGACGGGACCATGCTTCTTATGATTGTCTTGAGAAATGTGTAATTTTAAAGCTTTGTTATCTCTTCCTTGAGTAACATGGCAAAGTTCTGATGAAAGAGAACATTTTAGGAAATGTCAACATGGCGAAAAACACTAGTGATACGTCTTTGAGTCTGTTTGTGAATTATAAATTCAAATATGCATTTGCCACTACTTGAGTTATTGATCAGCAATTATTCAAACGGAACTCGCAAACGACAAATCTAAGCGATCAATTTTAAAATAAATACTTGCTTTGCCTCACTCGGTTATACAGCGGTTGTTCCTTTATCGGTAGTTGCAATTGCTAATTCACATGAATAAGGATATTTTTTTAAAGCCAAACTTGCTTGGCGATCACCTGTTCAAAGCGGTTTGTCAGAATATTAAGATTTTCATTCCTGAATTAAAAACCATGCACACTTACTGTACACAAGTATTTTAGTAAATATGTATTTTTTGAATTAGTTCCATTTGTTTCCTTTCCTCAAATAAAATAGCAATATACAAATGAACAAAAATAATAAAATAGCAATATACAAATGAACAAAAATAATAAAATAGCAATATACAAATGAACAAAAATAATAAAATAGCAATATACAAATGAACAAAAAATAATAAAATAGCAATATACAAATGAACAAAATAATAATAAATAAAACAATATACAAATGAACAAAAATATAACTATCGGTAAAATACCTAAACACGGGTGATGCAGCTTTAAGATTTTCAGTCCAATCAATATTCATGCAGGCAAAAAGTCTGGTCACGTGTGTTTGATGATCTGAACGTTCTATTGGATCTACCCATTGATCACGTGCCTTGACTATTCAATGCTTGGACCTTTTCTCAGAGAGATTCAATATAATGTTATTTCCCTGACCACCAATGAATATGCCTCATTGGGAAACAAATCCAGTTTGGAATGCACAAGTCTATTTTGTTGAACTTTGGCCTCATTTTGATTCTCATAGACTTGTGTATTAGAAAACCAATAATTATGGTCACCCTCGTGATAAAGTGAGCTTAGCATGTCATATTTGCATGTCATATTGTTTTTGAAACCATCCATATCTGTAATCACCATTAAAATGTCAATGTACAAACTACAATAATAAAATGTAAAATCAAATCACAGTCAATGAATAAAGTTTCGTTAACACTATCATTCTTCTAATACCAACAAGCAAATACAATCATTTACAAATTACTGTAACTATGCAAACATCCATCATTGACGGATCAAGGTTTTTTTTGGGGGGGGGGGGGCAAGGGAGGCATGTGCACCCCTTTTTGTCACCATGTATATAATTGTGTGTGCCCCTTTGTCCATGTGGCCCCCTTATGAGACCCTGTATCCGACCACATGTTAGGTCAAATAGATTGACTCACCTGTATCAGCAATACAGGTATTATAATTTTATGATCAACACCCTTGTAAAACTACAGAATCCAAACTCGCTCATACATTTATTGTTTTAGTATTTGTTTACGTAGGCGACCTACTGAAATGGTTGCACAAATCTCCGAAAACACTGAATGAATTAAAGAATTGCAGCTTTCTGCATTTTACGAATTCTACTTTCAATTAAACAATATGATCCACTTACATTGCCTCTATAACGAGCATCGATATAACGACAGTATTTACAATTTGAGTGGTCACATCCAAAAACGTATGCTGTGTTTTAGCATTATTATTTTAAAATTAATTGTATTATTTGTTTTGTGTTTGTGTGTGTGCGTGTCAGTGTATTACCCTATACAGAGTTTGCAATGAAAGGTCCCAGAATTGCCTGATATAGAAGTTACTATAGAAAATGCTTGCCTTGAATCATGGCAACAGTGTGCTAAGTCTGGAAATTCAAAGTTCTTATCTGTGGCAATGACTTGAGTCAGTGTGTACCCAGATATCGTTCAAATAAAATTTGCATGGTCGAGCGGTTTAGTGGATCGGATTTATGTTCTGACGACTGAGTCGTCAGAATGTGGGTTCGAATTCCGACCGCGACCTAAGTACTTGTGTCTTTGAGCAAGACACTTTACCATAATTGCTTCTCTCCACCCAGGGATAAATGGGTACCTGTGAGGGCAGAGTTGGTTGTTGTGTTTGATTAGCCCTATATGTGCCGAAATGGCAGCAATTATTATTATTATTATTATAATTATTATTATTATTATTATTATTATTGTTATTATTATTATTATTATTGTTTATTATTATTATTATTATTATTATTATTATTATTATTATTATTATTATTATTATTATTATTATTATTATTATTATTATTATTATTATTATTATTATTATTATTATTATTATTATTATTATTATTATTATTATTATTATTATTATTATTATTATTATTATTATTATTATTATTATTATTATTATTATTATTATTATTATTATTATTATTATTATTATTATTATTATTATTATTATTATTATTATTATTATTATTATTATTATTATTATTATTATTATTATTATTATTATTATTATTATTATTATTATTATTATTATTATTATTATTATTATTATTATTATTATTATTATTATTATTATTATGTTACACAGCATGAAAAGAAAGATCTTGTTTTCCTTTCTGGTTACACCTCGAGTCAAGCTACGTCCCGTAGACTTAGATCTCGAGTGTCTTTCGCAGAATCCTTGCTGTCCCTAAGAGTGCCGCCTTCTGTAGTAATTCTACTCTAACAGATGTTCCTATCTCCTTGAGATGTTTCTCCAACGCCTTCGGGATTCTACGCAGTGCTCCCACTACCACAGGAATAACCTTCACCTTGACTTGCCACAGCTTGCGGAGTTCTCTCGCTAAATCCTGATATTTCTGTGCCTTCTCCTTCTCCTTCGAAGCTACTCTACTATCACCCGGCACAGCTATATCAATAAGATGACACATCTTTGCATGTATCCAAGACAACAACATCCGGCCGTCTATGTTCTATAACATGATCTGTCTGGATGTTGAAGTCCCAGAGAATCTTGACATGATCCGTTTCTTCAACCTTTTCCGGCACATGGTCGTACCACTTCGATTGCACCTTGACACCATACTTCTTACACAGATCCCAATGGATCACCTTGGCCAACTTGTCGTGTCTGCCTTTGTACTCTGTCTGAGCATGCACTCTGCATTCGCTGACAATGTGAAATACAGTCTCCTCCGCCGCATTGCACATTCTGCACATAGAAGAGACATCTGACTTCTCGATCCTTGCCTTCATCACATTCGTCGGCAGAGACTGGTCTTGCGCTGCAGTAATCAGACCCTCAGTTTCTTTCTTTAGTTCTCTCTCTCCTCAACCATTCCCAAGTCTTGCTACTTGCCACTTCTTCAGTTTTTCCTGCCAATCTCGTGTTCTTTCTTCTCTTCTTTGATTCTTATACTCCTCTGGACCTAATTCGACTGCCTTCATGTATTTCTGCGCAACCTTCAACAACTTTTCCCAAGTACTTCTTACATGACACTGCAAGCTCCTACTCTCGATGTTAACGCTGTCTGATACACTAAGTAACCCTCTTCCGCCCTCTGACCTCGGTAGATAGAGTCTGCTGACATTCGACCGTGGATGTAACATACCGTATATCGTCATCACTTTCATCGTTTTCCCTGTCAGCAACATCTAGATCTGCCTTAGTCCACTCGACAATTCCTGCACTGTATCTCATCAGCGACACAGCCCAAATGTTGATCGCCTTTATCATATTCCCTCCATTCAGCTTGGACTTCAAACACTTCTTCACTCGTCTTATATACTCTTTCTTAAGCCTCTCTTTTGATTCCTCGTGCAGTACGTGATCTGCTTCAAGCACTCCAAGATACTTATAACTTTCTTCTTCACCCAACGCCCCCAATTGTGTGCCATCTGGGAAAGTAATTCCATCCGAATGTACCCTTTTACCCCTCTTCATGGTCATCACAGCACATTTCTCCAGACTAAACTTCATGCCGATGTCATCGCTGAAGATCCGTACAGTCTGCACCAAGGAATCAATCTCTTTCTCGTTCTTCGCAAACAACTTCAGGTCGTCCATGAAGAGCAGATGATTAATCCTGCATCCATCCTTCGTCATCTCGTATCCCGCACTAACCTTCCGCAAAATCATCGTCAAAGGGAACAGCGCCAATGACAAACAACAGTGGAGACAGAGAATCACCCTGGAAAATACCTCGTCTGATGTTTACCTTACCAAGACATTCATCACTGGCCATCAGATTTGTTCTCCATGTCTTCATGCTCTCACCCAGAAGACATTTCACCACATCAGCTGCCCCTGTCATATCCAAACATTCCATAATCCATGAGTGTGATACCATGTTGTATGCCTTCTTGTAATCTATCCATGCCATGGCCAGATTAGTTTTCCTGTTCCTACAGTCCTTTAGCACCGTCTTATCAATGATGAGTTGGTCTTTCGTTCCTCTTGACCGCTTCTTGCAACCTTTCTGTTCATCTGGAAACAACTGCTGTTCTTCAATGTGGCTATACAGATCTTCTGCAATGATACCGGTCAGAAGTTTATACATCATGGGTAGACATGTAATAATGTCGATAGTTACTTGCAACGTTACCCTTCTTAATGTCCTTCATGATGAGAACCGTTCTTGCTTCAGTCATCCACGTCGGAACGTTGCCACGCACTAAGCATTGTTGCAGCTGCTGGGCTATTCTTTCGTGAAGACTACTGAAGTTCTTTAGCCAGTATCCGTGCACTTGGTCTGGTCCCGGGGCTTTCCAATTCGGCACTTTCCTCAACTGTTTCTTCACCTTGCTCACATCAATCTGAAATCCCTCTTGTTTTTGTACATTCTTTAACTCGTCTTTCACGTCGGCTAACCATTCTACTTGTCTGTTATGATCACCAGGCTGATCCCAAAGGCCACCCCAAAAATTCCTTGCCTCTGCTGGCTTTGGGCCCACTTGTGAGTTGTCACATTTCCCGTCCATTTCTTTGAATAATTGACGTTGATTTGTACTGAATAGGCGATTTTGATGAAACTGCCTGACTCTGTCATCGTACCTCTTTACTTTCGCAGCCTTCGCCTTAACCCTTTGCTTTATTTCTTCCTTAACTACACTCATCCTCTTTCCTTTTACTTGATACTTCTTTATTAATCTGTTCCTCATATCTGAATCTTTCATTGCACCTCTATCCATTTGCTCTATTCTACTGAGATCTTTACGTAACTCGATAATTTGGCCCTCGAGTCTGCGTTTCCACCAAGGTTTATTATCTTTATGTTGTGATTGTGAATGTGAAGATTTTACCCCTGATCTCTCCGCTACTACAACTGCACCTGCAAAGACAAGATCGTTAATTTCTGAAAGATTAGTAGTACTTACCGTCCCAAGGATTCTGCCACCATAGCTGACACATTTGTCAGCTTTTTCCTTGGGACCTAAGCAATGGAGGAATACTCCACTTACCCTGTCCCTTTTACATCATTATTATTATTATTATTATTATTATTATTATTATTATTATTATTATTATTATTATTATTATTATTATTATTATTATTATTATTATTATTATTATTATTATTATTATTATTATTATTATTATTATTATTATTATTATTATTATTATTATTATTATTATTATTATTATTATTATTATTATTATTATTATTATTATTATTATTATTATTATTATTATTATTATTATTATTATTATTATTATTATTATTATTATTATTATTATTATTATTATTATTATTATTATTAATTACTTTAACGATATACCGCAATAGTGATCATTTTATGTAGACCAAAATATGTTGTCCACAGTGGCGTTGCACAGCACTGTGACTCATTTATAAAATGATAAAGACAATAATTACAGCAGCGCCATATCGAACATTCTAATAATTTCAAGCAATTGTAACATTTTTCAACTATTATAATTTCGAACACAAAACATTTTTGTTTATATACAAATCTTCATTATGCCTATGTTATAGCGATTAACAGACTTTACGTCCTCGATGGTTCTAATGAAATCTAATCTCGGCTATGTTATCATAATGATGCATACTAAAACTGTTTTTGAACCAATACATTTTCATTACAGTGTGTACGTCAATATTAAAAGTGTATAAAGCATTCTCATTTTCGAACCCATTTCCTCTAAAAATCTCTTCCTCAAACCTCTTCCTCTTCCTCAAACATACGGTATGGTTTATGCATTATTGTCACAATTTGTACATTTTTTTGATGATATTTTTACCTTTCAGTGTTTTGTTTGCAGATTGATGCACTGGCAGAACGTCTCTAACAACCACATGCGATGACAGTATGGTTAGAAGACAAACTACATGTATAAAATGGACTATATAATGAAATATAAACAACACGGTGATTCTTCATTATAAATTGAGATAGACAAATGTCATTTGAATTCGTAATGTTGGCTCGCATTCGTAATCGACAACCCGTCGTTGGTCTACTTAGCAGTGACGTAGTATTACATTTAATTTCCCTTTTCGCAGCCATCATTATCTGGGACGAATAGGCTAGATGCGTAGCCAGAAATTGCTCACGGGCGGCGAAAAAATATTTGGAATATAAATGGCCTCAGGAAATGTTCATTTTTAAAATTCGAATGCATATTGAGGAGTGTACAGTGGTTATTGTGGACTGCAGATAAAAATATATTATGTTCTTCCCACTGCCAAAACACAAAGCAACCCGTCATGTAGTTTATAAGTGCATTTATAATGATTGCACATATAATGTCACTACAAAGGTGTAAAACTAAAATTAATTTAAATTTTTGTAAAGTTTATTTTAAAACTCTTAGGTGTTTGCAAGAACCGTCTGCCAAACATGTCCAATGTGCTATACCTCTTTTCAGTGACTTTTACTTCTCTCCGTAGATACAAAGCGGGTTGGTCATTTTGACGAACTTGCCCTGCTCCACATCAAAGCGTGTCCCGTTGTTCAGCTGACATATCTTCTTTGCTTGGTGAAGGACATTGAAAGAGAGACATCCAGGCTCGTAGGAGCACATCATCGCGCAGTCGTTGACGCTGTTGACTGGGAACTCATGTATGACGTGACCCATCAAGCAAGAAGCTAGAAGGCGCCATGAGTGGAGCTGGAAATGAGCATCAATGGTGATAGGATCACGCTTACAGACTGCACGGAACGAGCTGGAGCAGGGCCTGACCACCCATTGCCCTGCCGACAGTGTCATCATTGCACACTCAGGTGAGTCCGGTTCGTCGTTAAAGTACAAGCCGTGTACATATGATGGCAACTCTTCGTTGCCATTGCAATATGGTACATAGTATTCCTCCCTCATTCTGATACTTTTACAGGCAACCCAGTAGCCGTTGCTGTCAGTGCTCGAAATGAGGCTTAAAACAAAGGCGTTTTCCTCCTCTGTTAGAGGAGCAATCATCTCTCCGCCCATTGATCGGCACTCCTCATGTGAGGCATCCCAGTTGAGCTCCTGTGTGGTGAGAGCGTAACACGAGTCATCCCAGGGATACCAACCTCCTGGACACACCTCACGCATGCAGGTATGAGCCATACCTTTACAAACCAATGCCCAGAGGCAATGGATGATAAGCACGGCATCTCTGCAACTAGAATTCATCAGGAACACAGACTTTGACGGAATTAATTGTTCAAGTTATGTCAGTTTTTAAGTTTTGAACAGCATTGTTCTGCCGTGCTGTGTTAATAATAAGACAATGCGTGCTGCATGATATATCACTTGTTATGATGATTACCTGCAGTTATCAATTTGTGCTGAAAGCGAATTCACCCTCTGCAATGTACAACAGATTTCGACAACAGTAAATGTCAAGCAGTAACTCGCAAGCAGAAATCATCAGAAGCAGAGACTTTGAAGGAATTTATTTTCGAGTTTCTGCCGTGCAGTGTTAACATGACAATGCGTGCTGCAGGAGATGTCACCAATGAATACCTGTAATGATGAATACCCGCAGTTATCAATTTGTGCCGAAGTTAAATACATCACCGCAATGTATTTAAACAGATTTCGATAATAGCAAATGTCAAGCAGTAACCATCATAAAATAATCCCTAATGATGCAGTCCAAAACCAAGGTGAAGGATTAACTCTGAGCCGTTTTTAAAATAATCCCTCAACAATACCAGTAAACAGTACCAGTTCTTATTTTGCTCCAGTACTGGAGAGCGTAATATATTACATGGAGTGCTTACAATAATCCCGCATACAGTGAATAATTATGCCATGCACAATGGCGTAGATGAGCAGCAGCTGTCCAAGGTTGTGGGGGATTTTTAAATTCCAATGTCGCTTCTGAAGGTTACCCCGTCCTTCCCCGCCCGAGTAAAGTTGTAGGACTTTGAAACATTCGGATTATTAATTAATCATAATTATAATAAATAAATGTTGAAAAATGTTAGACAATTTTGAGAGATGTAATTTTGTTTTGATAATTAATTGGGGAGGGGGGGGGGATATTTGTAGATTGAAAATTTTGTTTAGTCATTTTGAAAAAAATAAGCATTTTCCAACCTAATATAATGTGTTACCGAGGAGTATTTTCTTAAAATAATTGTTAACATTTGTTCGTGCGGTTTTATAATGAGCAAGGGAAGGCTTTCTGAAAAATAAACCAAATATGACGGGGGTGTCTGTGAGTTGTTTTGCCGACTGAGGCTCTAAATGCCAAATGAGACAAACATTTGTGGCGTTACCCCCCCCCCCCCCCCCATGGCGACGGTCCTGATTGTTAGAACAGATCTTTACAGAAAGAATCAAAGAATCATAACAGTGAAGCGAGTTCAATTTAATGACATATATAATTGTAAAATAATTCCTCTGACGTCTGAAATAAGCCAAGACGGTGGATTTTATCGGGAGACGGGGTTACAATAAACCCAACAGGAAACAGTTCTTAATCGCTTTATTATTGCACCACACGAGTCTATTGTGGGGATCTAGGTCTCGAAAGGAGATGGACATGAACAAAAAGGTTGGAAACACTGCCAAAAAGAGGGGGAGGGGAGTGACATCGAAATACATGTGGTAAATACCTAATGCACCCTTTGTCTTAAATCTTTGGTTCTGCCAATGGAGTGTACTCATGAATGCAATATCACATATGGAGCAATTATGGTAATTTCAAAAGTTATATATTCAAGAATAAATCAAAGCTGTAAAAAGACCGTTGATTCACTTCTGTCAACCATTCTGGCGAGTTTTGAGGTTATCTAAACGAATGAATTGTTTTATAGGCAGATTACTCTCATGCAGTAACAAACGGTTCTGGCCAATAACTCCTTATCTCCTGAGGTGCGTATACTTCAAAGACCAATGTCTACTACACACACTAAATAATCCAAACCGGCGCCTGAAGCCAAGACAATGATTTAAGTGGGAAGGGGTTTAATACCTCCTCAAGGATGTATTAAAGGTCCAAAATTAAGCCTTTTTATCACTGGAAATAGTGACGTTTATAGATGCATTGAAGTCTATCCGGGTTTTTTCTTTGTTTATAAAATCGTTAAAAAACTGAGTAATATTCCACAAGTAAAAGTTTTAATCTTAATGTGCATTATCTCAATAGGGCCAAACCCATTGTGAGCAATTAGCTGAAGAGGATAAAATCACGCAATCTGAGTCACATTTTCAAACATGGTACCATGTGTGATATCAGCACACGACAGAGTATTGATGCAAAATATTGCATTGTTTAATAGGCCTATTTGGGCGAAAATATAGGGTGATGATTGCATTTGTCAACCCCCACTCTTATACAATTGGGGACCACCCCCTCCGATATACTATTGGGGGAACCACCCCTCTGATACTATTGGGGAACCACCCCTCCGATACTATTGGGGGAACCACCACCTCTGATACTATTGGGGGAACCACCCCTCTGATACTATTGGGGGAACCACCCCTCTGATACTGTTGGGGGAACCACCCCTCTGATACTTTTTGGGGAACCACCCCCTCTAATACTATTGGGGAACCACTCCTCTAGTACTATTGGGGGAACCACCCCTTCTGATACTATTAGGGAACCAGCCCTTTTGATACTGACAGTGACATGGTTTACAATAAACCCAAAAATAAAGCATTTTATATTGTTTCAATGAGCTGGTGAGCGTCAATGGCATTTTGGGAAGGCTTACGGTAATATTGTAGCTGATGAAACGAAATATACGGCTCTGCTGTCAACGGCCGCGCCGCCTTGCCTTCCCTTGCTCTGGATCGTCAAAATTGTATAGCGCCAGCTACGGTGGGTGATTTACGACTGGCGCGGGATAATGATGTCTTGCAATGCACCAAGGCATGCATAGTGATCAATTCAGTTTAGTCATTGTTCTGTACGACCAAAGGCTAGTCTGCTATGAATTGTGCATACGTTACACTAATCGTTTGGTTGATTTTTTATCACATAGGGCCTCACTGATTGGACTAACACGATGTGGGGGAATGGTACGGTGATAGTGATGGCGTTTATTGCATGCATTGTTTTTATTTTGGCTTTGACAAATGCACAAGGTAAACAAATATCTTCCATAGTTTTAAAGGTAGAGTAGATGGTCCGTGGCTACCTTAGTTCTTATATATAACTCTTTCTCAAAGCTCGGCTTGAGGCTTCAGGGTCCGACTCCGTCTTCGTGAGGCTCCGGCTTGTGCAGCTCCGGATTCATTCGTGTAAACACGGCTGACAGTTTTGGAACAGACCGGCTTGACGGAGGCTTTGGCGTCAGATACCACGCTTATTTATAATCAGATCGGCAGCTATTAATTCCTCCGTTGCGTTGCAAAATACATAAGTAATTTGTGATTAAATGAGCTCTACGACAAAAATAAAAGCGCCGACATGATATCGTGAGGAAGACATGAATCTGATTGAATTATAGGCCTAAATCAAGGTATGTATTAGGTAGATTATCAAGTAGGCATTTATAGGCCTAGTATTGAACATGGAAACTGACTTTATTTTCTACAATACACGCACATACACGTAGCCTACATACACTGACATGAAATCAACATGATAGCATCTATTTCATGAAAACGTATATCTTTAAACTTTACGTGAACATTTAAAGTAATTTCTTTAAACTGAGTCTGCTCCATAAATAAGCAAAGCTCGATATTCTGTCCATGGGGTAATGTTGTTAATGAAAGTTGTTTTTATTCAACCAATGAAGTTTTAATTTGAAAACCTTTGTCTTTTAATCACCTGTTCAATCATGCAAAGCTAAGCAACTGAACAAGCATCATCAGTTATCAAATGACGACAAAAGAAAGAATCTGAATGAACTGAAAACCAAAGGTAAATGTCATGTTTTGAGAGTAGAGATTAGTGATCACTGCGTGACTGTTTTACTTTTGAGCGACTATATTGCATAATTTTCAGGTTTTAAATCAAACCATGACTCGCCCTGTAATTCACCGATTAATTCCTAAATCCTCCTCTTGAGTACTCCTGGGCAAAAGTGTGTGTGTGTGGGGTGGCCCTCCATCACCCTGGGATTCACGCCATTGTACAAAGTTCACTAGATTCGTTTAAAATCAGGGGGTGGGGAGGGATTAGAATGTATCAAAATAATGTCATCGTGTCTCAAGCTTTTACCATTTTTCAGAAGGCACACATGACTCACAAGTATGTTAGGTACATTGTTTTGGTTACATATGTTGTGCACCGATGGAACGTCAGGTGTCTATGCATTTTATTTGAGCAACTTTATCACAGATGGAACACTTATATAGAGTTTGTTTGAAATGAAACCTGCCACGAGAAATTTTTTTA
>CM055834.1:18199722-18230845 GCA_029582265.1 Zoroaster sp. YZ-2022 | reverse complement strand
CCGACCTTTTCAAATGTGTTATACATTGGTACCATTACCACATTCACATCTAGTAAGTTTTAAGAATTTTAATTCAGTAATCTTGTGATTGAATAATGGCAACATGTGTATACTCTCTTTATGTCTACTTTGGTCTTATAAACGTCATCAAACAATACTATATAATATCAAATATCATTTCGAGCAGACTACACGTATCAGTGTAGTATCTTTGTAAAACGCACCAATTTCAACTTTCACTTGAATATGTTTGATAAACCTTACCTTAAATTCATTTGTATTTAAACTTATCTCCTCCACAATCCTTGCTTCAGATCGACTTCCATTCAGATAAGCCTTGAGCACCGTACCGTTTTCTGTATTAATCATCATCATCACAAATTACTCCTTCTAAAGTGTTTTATCCTCAGAGAAAAACAGTTTAATTTTATAATAAACAAAATTTAATAAAAATAAAATAAATTTTAATAAACCATAAAGGTTTTACGTCTTATAATGTAAAGTTGATAATGATAATAGACATTTCTTGAATAATTCTGTCTGATGTGTTATCATCAAATTAAAAACATAAAAATAATTTCCCAACTAATTTTACGCCTTAATAAGATTACAATTGCATTTAGAATGATTAGGAAGTTCATTGAACCCTTTTTAGCCCAAACTTTAATTCCAGCTGTCACAATGTATGATGATACTATACCAACTATAACAATTATAAAGATCGGTTACCTATGACATATTTCCATTAGCCATAATATTTCCTTAGAGTACATTTCCTCTAACCTGTTCCAATAAACATGACATCGATTGAGTTGAGTACATCTTCATCAACGACTATCTGAGAGAAACGTTCTCCACTTGAAACAAGGAGAGGGTTGCTTTTACTTGTCCCTGTGCTCTCATAATGAAGCTTGTTCACAGCTAGCTCATTCAGTAATTGAGTTAGTGTCTTTATAGCTGCGTAGATGTCGTTAGAATAGCTGGTGTTACTTGGACACTGAAATAGTTATGAACAAAGAAATTATTGGCAACATCACAATATAAAAATATATTGTATAATGCAAGCAAGATATGACAAGTGAACAGTCAATAGTCAGCATTACAGCTTTCTCACAAATTCATAAACATTTCAACTGAATAAATGAACCAAATCTTACGGTTTCTTCTCTTGGTATTACTTCATTCGCTGGGTTTAATGCATTCCATAGATTAGTGGTATCTCTATCTACCATCTAATTTTGTCCACATATATCTATACAATGATCAACAATCAAGTCTCATAGAGAGTTTAAATCTTACTCTTTTTGTTCGTGGTATTGGTTCATCCGCTGGGTTTAATCTATCCCATGCATTCTTGGTATCTCCATCTACCTGGGCTCTGAACCGACTGGTATAAAACAATGTCTCAAGTTCATCCAGACGATATGCACATACCGCAGAACTAGCAACTCCAGCACTATACATAAAAACAAATCAGCAAATGTAATGTACAGCATTACTTAACAAGGCCATTAATCAAACGCTGTCTGTAAACTGTAAAATTTCTTGCAAACTCCTGTGTTCATGTAGGCCTATGAATGTATATTTGTATTCAGTCTCATTTTGCCTTTGAGAAATAACCTGATAGGTTTGAAACGTAAGGCCAATAACCATTATTTTGCATTTATACTGCAGGTCCTTTTATAGGTTGGTAAGCAGTTTGCAACAGCTAATTCTCTATTTATTTTTGGCATAGTCTCAGTGAGGCCTCGGTTTAATTTTGTTTAAACCCGTTTAGAGGGGTAAAAGTTTCAAAGGTCCATCATAAATAGACTCTGACATTATTTTATACGAGTGGACATGTACTATTGAAAACTATTTCCTCTTTTTGACATGGCCCAACCCATTAAAAGTGGCGCACCCCATAGTGCCCCCTCCCCCTGAAAATTAGACCCTAGTTACACCACTGGTTACAGATATTATAACAAGGATTTTGCATGCAGCGGGTGTAGATTCAGCTAATAACATAACAGCGCGGGCGACGGCCGTTGCATGACAGACACGATCAAGAACAATTCGAAAACATTGTAAGCATAATCATAGGAGGGTGTGTACGCCAATTTGACTGACTGACTTCAGCGGCGGTAAACAAAATGAAAACCTTCAAAATCGCTGTTTATACGAGAGGGTGGGGTAGGCGTTAGAAATTTTTCACCGAATTTAATTTACATCAGGCACAAAAGCTACAAGTTTGCCGACTGAAGCTATTTTGGCGACTGAAACACCAGGCAGACCTCTAAGCGACTGTGTTACACACGGACATAGGGCCTTTTTTTGCGCCACTTTTTTAGCAGACTGGTAGCAAACACATAAATTTATTTATTTATATATAGAGAATGCTATTTTATAACGGCTGATTTGGCTAAGCAATTAGTTTATGAACTCAAACTTACGGTGCTGTGGTGAAAATTGCAAACACCACCTTTTTGTCAACTGTCGACTGATAAATGTCCTCTGTGAACAAGACAAAATAATGAGAGTCACATAAACAAATCAGCACGATTTAAAAACTACCAACACAGTTTCAAAAAATAAGGAAGTCACAAGCAAAACTTCGCAATAAATGAAATCAATACCTGATTTGAATATTTGACGAGTATTTTAAATGAGTGACTTACGTATTTCATTGTAGTGGTAAGGAACGTCGCCATCTATAGAGCATTCCAAGCGAGCTTTCATGAAGGTGACAAACTTTCTGTCGTAAATAGTACTACTATCTCCGCCTGTTTCATTCTGTATGTACAAGCAAAATAATAAGTCACACAAATCAAAATAAAAATCTCAAATTTATCATTTGACCATAAGGTCTGTGTTTACTTTTTTGAAGGGAATGTATATAATAATAACTGGATTTATAGAGCGCCAAATTGCCAAAGGATACAATGTTCTGTGACAAAGAAAGGAAAAGACGAAAGAAAGAGGAACAACCAGCTACGATTTGGTGAAAAGATAGATCTTGAGAGCCTTAATATTGAAGGACAAAACAATGTTCAAATCTCTGATGAGGATATGGGTAGGCTATTCCACTGCAGGCGGCAGTGAAAAAGGCCCTGTCACCACCCTGATGTTTCAGTGATTAGTAAGTGTAAACCAATGTGCAGAACTGAATACGTTGGGCGACTGGAAGCCAGTGTAATTGTTTGAGCAGAGATGTGTGGGTGTGTTTGGGTGTAACATAGACATGCCTGACACATCTGTTTTGAAGTCTTTGGAGACGATATATAAAAAAAAACACCACACCAAAAGTCATGATTTTATACATCTGTGGCCACTCATCAGGCATTCGCACGGAATGTGAATTCACAAGGCATCTAAATGCATTTCCCAGCGGTTCAGCAAATATGTTGTTCCAGTGAGGCAGTCCACACCAATCTCAGTTAAAAATTGTATCGCCGGGTTTTACCGGCAAATTTTCGAAAATTTGTGTTTTCAATTAAACTTTGATAATTTAGTTTTAGAAAGGAAACAAAACATTAAAATGAGATATTTCACAAAATAGTTACCAGAATCTTGGTTTTATAGTAAAAAAAAATTTTTTTTAAATAAGTAAAAAATTAATTTATGATGGGACCTACAATAAATAAATTTTGGTACATATTTACTGTAAAACTATGCTTTTCAAGATTATTTTGAGAAATGTGTTCGTCATTTTTTTCCCTTCCTCAATTAAATTTGATTTTACCACAGAGCAAAGATCATCTCTCAGTGTCTTACCTTACAAACACTAGCAACTCTCGAATACACAATTCTACCACCGTTGATATGCTCCGATGCAAACTCACGAAAAAAGAAGTAAATACGTTGATTATATTCAATCGGATCACCAACGAATTGGGGACCTGTGAAAATATGGCAGAAATAAAACCATAGGAAATAGTACATGTAATTAGGTTTGATATTATCATAAAAAGCATATGCTTTAAAACTACAACGTGCGACAATATCATGCACCCAGTCTCATAACTGGGTTTGGTTTAGTCCGGTAGGGGCACTGGGGGAACCGGGACTTGCTTACACAGCTGGCCTTTATTTAGGCCTACTTAGGGATCCGAATTTTGAGTGGGGGAGAGTGGGAGGTGTGCCTTGGGGTCACAGGCCTTGTACACCTTTCATATCTTGATTCTTAAGAAGCATGGATGCATTTACAGACATTTTACTGAGTGTATACTGGCTTTAAAAGACACGATGATGAGTGAAATTCTTGCCTGAATTGATGTAAACTGATGTCTTACAATGTTACAATTAACTTTCTTTATGCGCATTTCAGTTTGAGCCATTATAATTCAATAGCAGTGACATCTTTTATTCCATGTAATCTACATATATAGATACTCACCATTAAGCACATAATCTCCACTCTGCAGAGTCTCAAGATGTATATCAATCACAGTCTCTGAAGAAGTTGTCGTAAGGTTTGCTTTTACAATTGCTGGGTCCAACAAATTCCCTGGAAAGGAGACTCGCAAGTTTGTTCCAGCATACAGCTGATAATTTGAATCTAATTAAAAACCAAACCAAAAAATACTGACAAACCTTTTTTATAATATAAATAACAGACATTTACAATATATATTTATTTTCGAATGGCCAGGGCTAGAGGAAGATATAGTGTGGCTTAAAATGTGGGCACAAGGTAAAATAGGAGGACGCTGAAAATAAAGAAACATAAAGTCGTACAAAAACAGGCTACCACCACTCCATCCACATAAAAATCATCAACACGCATGGTAAAATGGTACATGACTAAGAAGATAAATGAAAAACTACCCGTTTCCTAATCTCTTCATATTTATTTGAACTTAATACTATCATTGTTTAAACTAACCTGTATCACTCAGGAGTAACCAACTATTGTTTTGAAGCGGCACCGAGGGCGCTATGAAGCTAGCTGTTGTCATGTCGAGCCGAGATCCCAACACTGTCAGCTAAAAAATACAAATTGACAATTAAGGAATTTGCACGAGGTTTATGTAATTTACATCAAATAACAAAGATCTTTGTGTGAGTTATATAAACAATTATCGAGTCATCTCATCTCATTTTAGTCTATGACACTCGGTATTGTAAAGTACTAAATATATCATAAGTATTTATTCTTGCCAGCCTTTTTCTGCAGCTTTTTGGCACCAGTAACTAAGACTTAATTCCAAACATAGACAATTTTCATTGTATAAGTACCCAAGACTCCATTTTACGAAGCAAATGTTTCGTACTTACATTTTGAGACCACCTCTGTTGACAATAAGGTGACAAATAATTTGTACTGCACTCTAACAAGACGTCGTCAGAAAGTGGTTGGATAATGCCAATGTAATTATCACACTAAGAAGACAATTAAATCAAATCAAATGGAGCGTCAAAATGGTACTTGTACACAACAAAAAACTTTTTTTAACTCTTGTGTTATCAGTGAAAATGTTTTCATAACCGTGGGGTATGAATTGTTATTAAAGACTTATTGTAAACAATATTTAAGGAATCACGCTCTCAGCGTGACTTTTAAAGAGAAGGTACAACATTGGTAATTACCAAATCATTAAATTAATAGATTATTAAATACAAACTTACATAGAGTGAGAACACGTGGAAGTCATCCTGGGAAATTAGTTTTTGTTTTTGTTTTGTTTTGTTTTGTTTTGTTTTGTTTTTAAGAAAACAGGAATTGTTACTTTTTACAAAAAGTATTTGTTAAACATTAAAACATAAAAAACATGTTTTCAGCGTTTTCTTAAGAACGGGAACACCTGACATGAAACTTTGACAGGTTAGTTTATGATATATTTATTGAAATAAACGTGTGCTACCAAATAACAATGTTATGTCTATACCTTCTATGTAAAGGGATTGAACAATGAAACAATTATAATGTAAGGGAAATGAGAATCAACCAAATATAGAATCCAAACAACTTGAAAACATTTCATCTAAATCAATAAAAAACATAAACATTGTCCGTGTTTATGATTGTTTTCACTGGTGATTTTCGGCATTTTTCTATTTTAGTGGAACATTGTTAGTTCCCTTTTAGAAATAAAAACAAAAATAACACATAAACTATACATTATGGTTTACAGCGTATAAATCCAGCAAAACGATGTGTTTCGGTGCAGGCCAGAATTGCCACTGTACACTCACCCATTAGCGTTTGTATTCTAAAAATGAATTGTTGACTTTTCCCTTCAAAAGAACTCCTCCGCAGAAAGGTTTTGCTTTTGAAATAATTTATAAATTAAAAATAAATAATTATAAAGCAAACATTTTAAATCTTAATTACTGAGGATTTAAACTTGGTACCTTTTTACATGAGAGGCATATAAACTTCGGTGTAATTATACGTTCTTTTTAAAACAGCTTATATAATATAATAGCAATTCTATACTGCAGAGAAAAGCGTCCCGAAATCAATTTAGTGGTGGCATGAACGCAGTGATGTGCTTAATTAGCTAGCTTTCGTACTTTGGACAATTATTCATTTTAAATTATTTGTTTTTCTTTCTTCGAGAAGATTTTAGGCCATTTTATAACACCACATAAAATGGTGTAAAAATCAATACTGTTCGAGCTTTTTCAGGATACAAAAAAATCAGACACTTACATCATATTGACAGAGACCCAATGAAGTCGAGTTCGCCGCTGGAATCGAAACATTATCAATCTGCAAAAGTAAGGGAATCCATAAATAATGACATAAAGTCGTTATATTTCATCACACATGACCTACATGTCACTGACATTGGTGCCAATTAATATGCCACTCTTTTCTTCTATTTAATATTAAGCCTATTATTTTAAATTTATTATTACCATGGAAAGGTCTTCAAGGCTTGCAGAAAACAGCTGAGTATTTCCTCCAACGAAGAGTTTTCCATCATGCAATGCCAGAGTGCGGTATAACTTTCCATCAATCATTGAATCATTGGGTCCATACGTCATCGATGAGCCACTGACCTCTGTAAGAAACGACAGAAATATGCACAAACTGGAGACGGTTTAAACCAGGGTTCCCCATCCGTATATACATATCCCCAAACCTATATAGGTTATAGGTAGAAATACAGGGCCTATGTTACACCCCATAAACAAAATACAGGGCCTATGTTACACCCCGTAAACAAAATACAGGGCCTATGTTACACCCCATAAACAAAATACAGGCCCTATGTTACACCCTATAAACAAAACACAGGGCCTATGTTACACCCCATACAGGGCCTATGTTACACCCAATAAACAAAATACAGGGCCTATGTTACACCCCATAAACAAAATACAGGGCCTATGTTACACCCCATACAAGGCCTATGTTACACCCAATAAACAAAATACAGGGCCTATGTTACACCCAATAAACAAAATACAGGGCCTATGTTACACCCCATAAACAAAATACAGGGCCTATGTTACACCCCATACAGGGCCTATGTTACACCCCATAAACAAAATACAGGGCCTATGTTACACCCCATACAGGGCATATGTTACACACAATAAACAAAATACAGGCCCTATGTTACACCCCATAATCAAAACACAGGGCCTATGTTACACCCCATACAGGGCCTATGTTACACCCCATAAACAAAATACAGGGCCTATGTTACACCCCATACAGGGCATATGTTACACACAATAAACAAAATACAGGCCCTATGTTACACCCCATAATCAAAACACAGGGCCTATGTTACACCCCATACAGGGCCTATGTTACACCCCGTAAACAAAATACAGGGCCTATGTTACACCCCATACATGGCCTATGTTACACCCAACAAACAAAATACAGGCCCTATGTTACACCCCATAAACAAAATACAGGCCCTATGTTACACCTCATACATGGCCTATGTTACACCCCATAAACAAAATACATGAATTGCAATAGGTATTTACTATTTAGAGGCAAAGTCAATGCTTCGTTTGGATCAAATCAAAATATTGGCCAAAACATTTTTACACAGTCACAATATTTGCATTATTCACAATTAATACGAAAGTGAGGCTGTATGCACCAGCGAGAAGGCCCAATAATCCGTATTTAAAAAAAGTTCATTCCTGACATAAGGAATAAATCAACGGATACAGTTATTTCAATTAATTTACTTAAAATTCAATGACATTTTAAAACGAAGTTGCCCGTGCAAATAGACAAAATTAGGCATGTTTCTACATGTATAATGAGCAGGTGCAAGTACACCACCTGATGTATTCAGAGAATAAGACATAAGATGGATAACTCGTGATTAAGGTGAATGAACACCATGGAAGGTTAAAGTTGAAACCAAGTACTGATGTTGATACTTAATTCTATACTGGCAGTGTATGTACAATTTACAATCATGCTCACGTGATTGACAGGGAGGTAACAGAATATCTGTTTTTCGGGGAAAATGTGGTCCAATAATATTTCGTTGTAGGGAAAACTTATTTGTTTGGCAATGTTTTTATTATTTAAAAAAAAAAAACTAAAATAAAATAAAAAGCGGGCCCTTCGCAACAAAGCCTTCACCGTGGGCTACGCGCCTGTCCATGACAGCCACATAGTGAACTCTCTGTACATCCTCGCAGGGATAGCCCCACCCAACATCCGCACAACTGTCGCTAGCAGCGTTGAAAGAGCGAAACAGACATCAAACGACTGGCACATGTTTATATGCCTGGTGTGCTGTCAGAAAGCGACTGGGGTCGAGTAGCAGTTTTCTTGACTCTCAGTACAGAGCCCATCACTGTATCAAATAGGGCCTACGTCATGGGCTAATATTATTAAAGGTGGTGAGACTCTCCTTGCAGACTGCTCATACCGATGGCGCTGACACCCACAAAGGTTTACTTATATAATCATCCAATACGGATGATACCCCACACAGACAATAATATCGAATACATCATTGACATGATAAGGCCTAAATAAAGTCTCCGGTTTCTGGTCTCTGCGCGCGTCGGCATTTTTTTCTATGAAACGATGTCCAATTGCGGCCAAAATTGCTGGATCTGTTGTGAAGCATTCTGTAAATTCCAGAACTCGCCCGATAGCTCCACGAGCCTATTTATTTCTTGTTGTGAATTAACCTGTATATTACGTAATAATCCCTTTATATACGGGCCACTTTGCCATGCTCGGCGCAGTTGGTCTGAGGGAACCGTCGACAACGCCCCCTTGTTACTTTGTCATCGTTATGTTTCACTATTCGAAATGTGAGTTTAGTTTCCTTAAATAAATTATTTGGACCCGGAATTTGTTTCACAAGTTTCTTCATTTAGTTGTCCATTTTCTAATGATCCCAGAAAATATAATAGATCGATTGGAATTCTGCCGTGCTGTGCTTTAAACGACTTTTCACATAGGGGTATGAATGTTTGCCCGATTTGTGAGTCTGCTCTTAGCCACCATACTTTGTATACAGGAAATGTGGTCCCCGCTATACAATGTATATGTATGTTGGCACCGCACCGATTTTGAAGCCGACAGATGACCAGAAACTGACTACTTTTGCCTCATGGACTGATATGATGAACTTACGGCTGATGTTGAAGCTTAATCGATAAGGTGGTGATACTCTCCTTACAGACTGCTCATACTGGGACTGACAACCACACAGGTTGATTAGAATAATACACAATGTCAGCAAGGGTGGGTGATGTCTCACTGACAATACATCGATTATTGACCGATACATCACTGAAAACCAACAGCCAGATACAAGATGAAAAATAAATGATTTCAAATATTCCAGTAAATTAATACAAATAATTATACTCAGAAGTTTTATTACTTTTTAAGTCATGTTTTATTTGTTTTTATTTGTTGCATTCTATACTGTTGCTTTACAGCTTTTTAAACAAAAACAGAAGTAATAAATAAACAACACATTTAAATGTTTGTTTCACCAAAAGTGCAAAAGACTGATATTTAGTCTAAAGACACTGAGGTACTCATCTTAATACTCTTCACATAAAGGGGTTCTTCATGTTTCGTTTTCGCCATCATGTTTGCTTTTAATACCCGTCCTCCCCTCCTAAAGGACATGCCTACAAATGTACACAAAACGTCCCTGTATTATATTTCATTCACTCCGAATAAAATGTCATCTGCTCAGCTCGGCATTCATAATACCAAATAATAAATGGACGTATATACATGTTTTGTGTAATGTACCTGCAGGCTGTTTCATAATTTCGGAAAAAAGATAAATTATTTAAATGAACTTACCGTGAGAAAGATCTCCTTTCTAATATGAGTATTCAAAGTCCAATTATTTTGGAGGAAATGCTTCTTGATAATCGGGTATACGTAGTGCTGATAACCAAGTGCTGATAGGCAACAGTTGCTGACATCCATAACCTGAATATAAATCACTGCTTTGTGAGGCATTGGTGCGAAGCAATACGGCAGCCTAACTTTTTATAAACATACGTAGCGTTGGTGGAGGTTTTGTTCATAAAAGGTTAAAGGTAATCCAACTCATTGTGTTGAAGAAATCAAAGTCTTTTGCTAACCAGGACTCATACAAAACACAAAATGTGCATGTACATGTAGGTATATTCATCATGAAATTGTGTACATTTTATTTCTCGTTATTGCAAACTGCTGTATTAGTCTGTGGGCTGGAGGAGTCTACTGTGCACAACCTCCCCCCCCCCCATAACCCACCGCCACCGATATATTTTGTTGTTCCTTTGGATGTCTTAAATATGAAAAAAGATGTTAACATTGAACTGTTCTGGTCCACTATTTGTTTGCCATATAATGAGCTTACGCTGATAATTATTAGCACTAGGGGTGGAAGAAGATCAAACACCTCGCCGTTACTCCATCATGCCTTCACCTATTGTAAAGATAAATTTGAAAATATTTTGTTAAGGGGACTCTGGAGCTCATGCCCCTATCATGTCAAATTCAGCCGGGAATCCTTGGCATTTGAGGTGGGAGGGGATTACACAAACCTCCATTACTTAATTACATTAATTACATTAATAAAACTTGACACATTAAATGTTAATTTATATGTTGCCAGAATGACGTCATTGGTTGCTATGGAAACTACCTCTAGAGGGCGCTGTATATGGATGAATATTATGCGCAAATTAATAAATGGTTAAAAGTATTTCTTATCTTTAGCCATTGTAGTACACTATAGGGATAATGTATCATTAATTTTTAACTCTTTATGATAAACCCCTCAAAAAAAGTTCTGCAATTCAAGTTTGAGGGATGATATCTTTCTTGTTATTGATGTATGAAAAAAGAAACTGGTGTCATTGAAAAGCTTGATTATTCCTCTTTACAATGATGTGCCATCTGCCGTGATTATGTAATCATGGAATGTGCAGTACTCCTGAATATAGGGCAAAGTCTGAAGTGAAATGTTGCAAAAAGCATTGTTTTCAACACCGAAGTCTCCATTTCTTGTGAAGATGCAATGTGTTTTGAATAGTGCCCAGATGACAGTGCATGTCTTGCATGAATGTCAATGGTGCCTTCAATAATGTTTGTGTGAGGTAGAGCTGCAGTTTACTGAGTGGTCGTTTGTAAGATGTTTAAAGATGCCACGCTTATCGAATCTCCTAAAGGCCCAAGCAATTGGACAACTCCGGCTGATCCTTGTTGAAGAGTGGAACGCCATCCCACAGTGGTGAACAGCATGAGGAGGAGGTGTCAGGCCGTGGTTGCTGTGTTCGGGTCATCTACCCGCTACTGACTTACTGACATGTAACCATTTCTCAATAAAAGAAGGAGAGGAGAGAGTGAGAGAAAAAAAAATTCTGTGTCATCATTGTTTTGTCATTAAAGTTTGGATGAATTAACTATTGAAAACAACGAATTTTGCAACATTTCATTTTTGACCTTGCTGCATATTCAGAAGGACTGCGCATTCCATGATTGCATAAGCATCACAAATGACACATCATTGTAAAGAGGAATAATCAAGCTTTTCAATGACACCAGTTTCCTTTTTCATACATCAGTAACAAGAAAGATATCATCCCTCAAACTTGAATTGCAGAACTTTTTTTGAGGGGTTTATATAGATTGGTGAAATTTTTGCGTCGGGAGATAAACAATTGATTTAATTTTGCTCTACTCCGACGTGCGTATAGCACTGTATGCTCAGTGCTTTCCGAGTGTCTGTGAAAAAACTACACAGGCGACTCGGGCGGGATTCGAACCCACGACCTCCTGCTTACTGGTGCAGAGGTCTTAACCTCTCGACCACCGAGCTTGGTGGTCGAGAGGTTAAGACGTCTGCACTAGTAAGCAGGAGGTCGTGGGTTCGAATCCCGCCCGAGTCGCGGGTTCGAATCCCACCCGAGTCGCCTGTGTAGTTTTTTCACAGACACTCGGAAAGCACTGAGCATACAGTGCTATACACACGTCGGTGTAGGGCAAAATTAAATCAATTGTTTATGATATGTTAACTCTAGTGTAAGAAATGGTGGGTTACGCTGTCTCTGGATATCAATGTTAAAGCCCCTATCGGCCCTTTGTTCAGCTAAGAATATTTATCATATGAGGTTGGAGGGATTAAACAAACCTCCATGACTCCGGCATGCTTTGACTTACATTCATAAAATTTGGTACAGGTGTGTCGTGGCCGAGCGGTCTAGCTTACCGGATTCAAGTTCTGGTGTTAGCACCATAATGTGGGTTCGAATCACGGCCGTGACACTTGTGTCCTTGAGCAAGACACTTAATCATAATTGCTTCTCTCCACCCAGGGGTTAAATGGGTACCTGTGAAGGCAGAGTTGGTTTGCTCTATATGCGCTAGAAATGGCAGCAATTGAACTGTATACTCCCCAGGGAGCTGAGATGGTTTCAGGAATGATTTATGAGCCTTATGAGCCTTATGAGCAGGGATAATAATATAATGCGCCTTGAGCACCACTTAGTTGGTGGATACGTGCGCTATATAAATCCACACATTATTATTATTATTATTACATTTAATGTATATGTTGTCAAGATGACATCATTGGTTTCGATGTAAACCTCTTCTGTGCTGTACTACATGTTCTGGTTCATTGATGACGAGGTCCTTGTCTGTAAGAAGCTTCCTGTTCGGGATGGTGAGTCCACCTTTACAAGGAACCCTTATTGTGGATCCAGGCTTTATGGGAGCACCAAATCAATATGTTGGAGTTATGAAACTTCCTGAAAGGGACTCCTGAAAGGATGCAGTATCCTCACGAAGTCAGACAACACAAAAGTGTTAGAATACACTGCTGTATGATGTATGAGCCAAGGCATATGCCTGTCAGCAATTAATCGGCCATCCAAACTCAGTGACACATTTTATTTTATTTTTGGGAAGGGTTATTTATCCAATGGAAGTCACTCCGGCCTGGTTTTAGGGACAGGAAATCATCAATTTAGTTTGAAAGGGTTCACATGGGCTACATGGTTCTCTCCAAACATGAATGTATTTCATCCGCAGATGTTCCATTCAAATGTGATCTTAGATTCACTGCTTAGTCGATCGATTCACTGCAGCTTGCCTGTGGGGCTCTGTAGGTTGCAGGCACGTGCATACATAGGTCCCAAAGGGTGCTTGAGCCCCTGCCCTTTTTGCCTAGTATAAAAAGTGCCCTTTTTAGCCCAAGGTTTTTTTTTTTTGTTTTTTTTTGAATGAATTATTAAGTTCCTGTTGCGCATAGACTGCCCTGCCTAGTTGAAAGATGTCAGGATAGAATAAAATTAGAATAAATATTAGGTCAGCAGAGATGCCCCTTACTATTCCTGTGCACGGGCCTGCATGTGCCCCTCCGCGAAACTAGATTTCACGCATAGCCGCGCGCGCCTATACGTCTTTCAACATAATCTGATCTGATTGTAATGTTAAAAACCATATTATGCGTTTTTATTAATAAATAAACGCCCCAAATTTTTTTAGCTCGCGCGCTCGCATGGAATTACACTGCCCTTTTCAGACTCTGAGCCCCTGCCCCTCTACAACCCTGTGCACGTCCCTGGTAGGTTGTATAACTCTTGTAGTTGTAGGGGTAGGTCGAAGGCACCCAGTGACTGTGTGCAGGGTATTGTTCAGGCTCCTGTCCACCACAGGAGTATGTTTGCTACTGTACCACATAGAAGAGCAGAATTCAGCAGAAATGTAAACAAAACTATTTTGAAAGTGCATAGGATGGCACTAGCTCTCCTATAGTTCTGGCCATACAGCACAAGCTAGCACAAGCTGGACAAAAAACAGCACAAACAGGCACTGGCCGGCTCAGGACGTTACAGGACGGTACATGACGGTACAGAGCCTTCTCGGTGGCTGCACCATATCTGTGGAACAGGTTACCTGTGCATATTAGGAATGCTACAAGTCTAAACTCATTCAAAATTTCACGGATTATCTATTTCCATGATGCTTTATTATACTTAAATTATTGCTGTACTGTTCATATCTGCGCTTTGTATCCTTAGGAAAAGGCGCATTATAAATGCAAGTTATTATTTTTATTTATTATTATTACAGGACGGCACAGGCCGGCATAGGACGGCACAGGCCGGCATAGGACGGCACAGGCCGGCATAGGACGGCACAGGCCGGCACAAACTAATGGTATGATACTCCCCGGAGCGCCCTTTTGCCGTCATTGTGCTGTATGGCCACAACTAGGAGAACCAGTGTCATTCGGGTGCCTTCGACCCATCCCTAGAATAAGTACCCAACCTACATATCCTCCCAGGAAAACAGTGAATCAAGCTGACTAATCAAGGTGATGAATTGAGCACATCTGTAGGCAAAGTCTGTGGATAAAATACATTCATGGTTGGAGAGAACCATGTAGCCCATGTGAACCTTTTCAAGCCGGTTGACTATTTCTTGTGCTTAAAACCAGGCCGGAGTGACTTCCATTGGATAAATAACCCTGCCCGAAAATAAAACGTGTGTCACTGAGTTTGGATGGCAGATGAATTGCTGACAGGCAGATTCCTTGGCTTATACATCACAGCAGTCCTCATGTTAGGGAAAGCCACATTTCGGAACACGTGCGGCAGTGCTGGCCTATATTCCAACACTGTTGTATTGTCTGTTGCATGGACAATCGGTATGAGGTGCCGTATATGACTAAATGAGCATTTACAAATATATAAGACTAAACTAAATATAGAAGAGCAAATCCATATATTTAAGAGCAAACTCATATATTTAAGAGCAAAACCATATATTTAAGAGCAAACTCATATATTTAAGAGCAAACTCATATATTTAAGAGCAAATCCATATAAGAGCAAACTCATATATTTAAGAGCAAAACCATATATAAAGGACAAATACAAATATATAAAGGATCACAGACAAATATAAAAAGGATCAAATATATATATATATAAAGTGTCAAAAACAAATATATAAAAGACCAACACAAATATAAAAGTTTTGAACAGCGCACTCTGTATAATGGACGTAACTTCAAATATTGAAGACATGGACATTTCATATATTGAAGACATGGACATTTTCATATATTGAAGACATGGACGCCCATATATTTAAGACATAAGTTTCATATAAAGGACGTCAACAGTCGTCAACGAAGATCGAGCCGATTTTCGTCCTGGCCGAAAATTGAGCTTTAGTCTTGTATACCTTGTCTATAAATTGTACATGTTTGGCGGGAAAGGGTGACTGAGCGTACGGCACGCTAGTACTACTTATATACTAGTAGTACAAGTAGCAGCCGCGTCGCGCCGGCGGTATTCCAATCCGAATTCCACTGACCCGCTGATCCGTTGTGAATCGAATGTCGGTGCCTATCAGAGATGTTGTTGAGGACTTGTTGTCTCATCACCGGTTCCGTGAATTAATGCAACATGAGACGAGGAAGGGAGCACGGCACGTTTCTAGCGGTAGTACTAGCGTTACTACTACTTACTAGTCCTTCAAGTTCAAGTGCAACAACACCGTCGACATACCTCAGAAAGTGACCTTTTAATAATTATCTTTAAGTGTATAATATCCAGTCTGTTGCTTATTTTAGCTGACATTTCAGGCAATATTGATTGTGTATGCCGAAAAGAATAGGGGTGCCATTATTTATTGAATGCTGAACATCTTGCCCCCCACTCAAAGTCACCTCTGAGATATGTAGAGAGATTCTCAACCTGTGAAATGTTATTATATACATGTGGAAGCATTGAAGGTAATGTTTGCAGAAATTTAATTTACTACAACTATGGAGGTTTCCACAACAAAATTGTTTTAGAAAGAATTACACTATTTATACTTTATTTATTTTCTTGCTCCTTGTATAGTAGTGGGGCGACTTTGCAAGTCATGCAAGAGAGTGACATTGCTGATACTACTTTGTATTAAAGATGCGACTTTAATAAAAGAGTGAGCCAACTTTGCCAGGGGCGACTTTTTGGAAGGTTACTTTGTGAGGGACGAGATGACTGATTTCCTATTTGTTGGCATTATTAGGTGAACAATGTAAATTTAGTAATGTGTTTAAATTTTCTGACCACTCAAAATTAATGTTATATATATTTTTTTCAGTGTCTTGTAATATAAGACACGTAATTTCAGGCAGTTCAATAGTTAGACAAAATTAACAATGGCTTAATTAAAAAATATTGTGTTGATTCAGGACCATAGGTAATAGATGTAGCATTATTAGTTACTTACAATGTACATGCATGTGGTAAGGAAGTCAACAAAACGTATATTATTCATGCATATTAAACAAAAACAAAAAATTCACTTCATGTTTTTCAGTGGAGGGCATGCCTCCATGTAATTCCAGACCTAACCTGGTTACATTATTACTAAGCATTAATAAAGCATCAAAACTGCATCCATAACTTAAGGCAGTGATTGTTTAGTAACAACCAGTACTGCAAAACCCAAACGGTTTGTGCAATTTAAAAATAAATACCTTTTTATTTTATTTTATTTTTTTTACTACTGTGGGACTTTCTTGGCATACTTTCATGTAAAACTGAATACGTTGTTTCTTTTATAACATTTTTAAGATTTGCTATACTCTTTTAGTGTTAAATTTGTATATTTTTGATATACAAAAGTTGCATGTGTTATTATATATTTTATTGACTTAACCCTCCTACTATTGCTGCACTTTAGTGGAAAGTTGCTGTAGAGGTCAAAACCAGTCAACTGCCTGTTTTGACTGTTGACCCAAATGTGCACACAGGGGCATTTTTGACTGGTTTTTACTGTCATTTTGACCAGACAATGCTTTTACCAGTCAAAAACAGTTGACTGATTTTGACCTTTAAATGTACTTACTACACGTAAAGTTTGACAGTGTTTGACTGATTTTGACCCTTGTGGAAGTAGGAGGGTTAATAAATGCATAGCATTGATATTTTTATGCACTAAATGTACATGTGTACTTTCCTCTATTGGTTAACTGTTGTTTACTGCAAAACTTTTAATCTAGCCAGTCAGCAAATTCCAAACAGTTTAATTAAGTGCATCTTTTTTTTTACTACTGTGGAACTTTGGCCTGCCTCCCCGCCTCCCCGCCTCCCCGCCTCCCGCCTCCCGCCTCCCCGCCTCCCCGCCTCCCCGCCTCCCCGCCTCCCCGCCTCCCCGCCTCCCCGCCTCCCCGCCTCCCCGCCTCCCCGCCTCCCCCCGCCTCCCCGCCTCCCCGCCTCCCCGCCTCCCCGCCTCCCGCCTCCCCGCCTCCCCGCCTCCCTGCTCTCCCCTGCCTCCCCGCCTCCCCGCCTCCCCGCCTCCCCGCCTCCCCGCCTCTCCCGCCTCCCCGCCTCCCCGCCTCCCGCCTCCCCGCCTCCCCGCCTCCCGCCTCCCCGCCTCCCCGCCTCCCCGCCTCCCCGCCTCCCGCCTCCCCGCCTCCCCGCCTCCCCGCCTCCCCGCCTCCCCGCCTCCCCGCCTCCCCGCCTCCCGCCTCCCCGCCTCCCCGCCTCCCGCCTCCCCGCCTCCCCGCCTCCCCGCTCTCCCGCCTCCCCGCCTCCCCGCCTCCCCGCCTCGCCTCTCCCCGCCTCCCCGCCTCCCCGCCTCCCCGCCTCCCCGCCTCCCCGCCTCCCCGCCTCCTGCCTCCCGCCTCCCGCCTCCCGGCCTCCCGCCTCCCCGCCTCTCCTCCCGCCTCCCGCCTCCCGCCTCCCCGCCTCCCCGCCTCCCCGCCTCCCCGCCTCCCCGCCTCCCCGCCCGCCCCGCCTCCCCGCCTCCCCGCCTCCCCGCCTCCCCGCCTCCCGCCTCCCCTCCCTCCGCCTCCCGCCTCCCCGCCTCCCCGCCTCCCCGCCTCCCCGCCTCCCCGCCTCCCGCCTCCCGCCTCCCCGCCTCCCCGCCTCCCCGCCTCCCCGCCTCCCCGCCTCCCCGCCTCCCCGCTCTCCCCCGCCTCCCGCCTCCCCGCCTCCCCGCCTCCCGCCTCCCGCCTCCCCGCCTCCCGCCTCTCCCGCCTCCCCGCCTCCCCGCCTCCCGCCTCCCCGCCTCCCGCCTCCTGCCTCCCGCCTTCCCCGCCTCCCGCCTCCCCGGGGAAAAAATTTAATTCTTACCACGATGGGTCTCGAACCCATCTGGGGAATCTTCGATTTCTATTTCACAGTGATTTAACCAGTTCAGCCACTTCTTGTCCCCACCACCACCCCAATAATGCTAATATATAAACCTCAAAGTCTATACTTTAGCACCCTCTATCTGGAAGTCGTCTCATGGAATATGGACTTATGCAATTATTTTAAACACAGCAAGTGGTCTAGTGGATAAGACTCTTCACTAATAAGTGAGAGGTCCTGAGTTCAAGCCCAGTGTTTTTGATTTTTATTCTGACTGATGTCATTCTAAGGTTTATAATTAAACTCAAACGCATTTGTACCAACTACAGCAAGTGGTCTAGTGGATACTAATGTTGACTTGTAAGCAGGAGGTTCTAGGTTCAAACCCAGTGTAAATATTTTTTTTGGACTAGGACTGATGTCATTGTAATTAATTAAACTGAAACACTATTATCCTAAGCGCAGCTAGTGGTCTAGTGGTCTAGAGGATAAGAGTCTTGACTTGTAAGTAGGAAGTCATAAGTTCGAGCCCAGGATGTCATCGGTTTGAGTTTAGTTTTTTTAATTTTTATTCTGACTAATGTCATTCTAATGTTTATGTCTAAGGTTTATAAATAAACTCAAACACAAACACAAATATTCTAATGACAGAAATTGGTCCAGTGGATAACACTCTTGGCTTATAAGTAGGAGGTCCTGAGTTCAATCCCAGTGCTTTTTATTTTTATTCTGACTGATGTCATTCTAAGGTCCCAATTTCAAGCCCAGTGATTTTTATTTTTATTCTGACTTAGCATTAATTAAACTCAAACGCCATTACCTTAAGAGCAGCTAGTGGTCTAGTGGTCTAGTGGATAAGACTCTTGACTTGTAAATAGTAGGTCATAAGTTCGAGCCCAGGATGTCTTGGTTCGAGTAATTTAAATATATTCGGTTGAGCGACCAGGTGCGAATTAGAATATAATTGCTTTCTTCACGGTGCCTGAGCAAGTACTTAAGTAGTGGGCAGTGTTGTAAGGTCTTCACTTCACGTTGGTACGGCACGAGTTCCACACCTTAAAAAATCTCATGCAATCGACATTTATTTTACACCTTATACACGACTCTGTTGCAACCAATAATGTCCAACAACGACCAACCAGCTACCAAGGAAGACATCAGGTCTATGCTATCGGAGTTTTCGCAAGTCTTCGATCGAAAACTAAGCAACACCAAAGCAGAGTTTTTGGATTTGCATTCCAAATCGACATTTTCGCTGACGCAGAAGTTGAAGGACGCAACAAAAGCTAAGTGGCGTAGAGAGGGAAATCAGAGGCAGTTTGAGTTTAACCTGCAAGTATCAATGAAGTGTAACATGTGTTATCAAATTAGGTTGATTGTGGATTTAAAAGCCCCAATTAAAATTTACCCTCCAACCTTCTTTAACCTTCAAGTGTTTGTGCCGAATACACCAACACAAACGCATTCTGGTGTCCTGGTTGTTCTTTGTTACATGTATGCGTGTTTAGGGAAGAAATTTAAATATATTCGGTTGAGCGACCAGGTGCGAATTAGAATATAATTGCTTTCTTCACGGTGCATGAGCAAGTACTTAAGTAGTGGGCAGTGTTGTAAGGTCTTCACTTCACGTTGGTACGGCACGAGTTCCACACCTTAAAAAATATATAAATACTAATTTATATAAAATTATATATAATGATGGCAATTGGGTTTCATAATCTTCTTACACAGAGAAGTTAGAGATACCATTCAGTCAGCTCTTGAGAAAGCAGATGACTGCAGCGACTCGGCTCAGCTGGATCTACAAGCCGATTTGAAGAATGCAGTCGCACTTATAGATAGACGTCAGAAATTGATCAGATTCTAGTACTTACGGCTGGGCCACAGTCTCCGAGTACGAGGCACATCAGCTAGCAGATGATGATGATGACGATCAGAAAATCAACTGAGCGGAGAACAGGGCTGGAAGGAAGATCAAGCAAAAGAAAGTGGCCGCATCGACATCAGCTCAGCAACAGAAGCGGTTTAAGTGGGATAACAGCGGGAACATGGAGCCCGCTGGTAGTAGCGGTAGTTCTTTTCGTCGCTCAGGTCAATTTCCCCCATATGATACCAGTCTCAACAGAGTTAGAGGAGGAGCATGCTTCGTGTGTGGCAGCTTCACTCACTGGAAGGCGACATGCCCAACCAGATTCAATTTCCTCAAGCCATCAACCGCAGTCGCAGGAACGTCAGGCCATTAAAGTTAAGTCTGCTGAAGATTGTGATATAGAAAATACAGATTTTCACCCTCAATATGTAGTTGATAACTATTTTGAATATGAACAAAATGCAGAGCTAAGTATCAAAGTTGCAGGCAGGTTGAGAGATCATAGTTCATTTTGGCGGTCTATTTCTGCACCTGATTTTATATTAAAAGTTGTGGAACAAGGTTATATATTACCTCTTCATTCTGAGCCCCCGGCTATGCTTTAGCAAAACAACAAATCGTCCTTGAATCATAAAACAATTTGTCATCAAAGCTATTCTAGATTTACTTAAATTAGGTACTATAGAGGTGACAAAGGTCAGACCCAAGGTTGTTAGTCCCCTAACAGTATCAGTTCAGAGTAACGAAAAGAAACGTCTGATCTTGGACCTGAGGTTACTTAACGAATATTTGGAGAAAGTGTCCGTAAATATGAAGACATGCGCACTGCGCGCATGTTTTACGAAAGGGTGGTTATGTTTTCAAGTTTGATCTCAAATCAGGTTATCACCATGTTGACGTATGGCCACAACATGTGAAGTACTTGGGTTTCTGCATGGGAAGTTCAAGGAGTGCAGTCATTCTATAGGTTCAAACAGCTTCCCTTCGGCCTGTCTTCTGCACCGTTTATATTTACAAAACTCATGAGACCGCTAGTAAAAAAGTGGCGGGGTGAAGGTAAATCAATATTAGTTTACCTAGACGATGGTTTAGGTTTTGCACCTACCTTATCAGAAGCGTTATTAGCCAGTAAACAGGTGAAAGAAGATATTATCCGCTCAGGTTTTATTCCTAATGTTCAAAAGAGTGTTTGGACACCAGCAAAGTCGGCAGTATGGTTAGGTTATGAAATAAATTTAGAATCGGGGTTTTTCTGTGTACCACAGAGATGCATTTTGAGCATAAAACAAGAAATACAATCAATCAGTTCAGGTATAACGACAGCAAGGTCTCTGGCCAGACTTGTAGGTAAAATAATATCAACCAATTTGGTAACGGGCAATGTGTCTAATGTAATGACCAAATATTTGCATCTGTGCATTGAATCTAGGTTCGCGTGGGATTCAAAGGTAAGCGTTTCAGCAGAGGCAGAGAGTGAGCTGGACTTCTGGAGGAGGAACATAGATACAATGAATGTAGGTGCGATAGGAATTCGCAAGGAATGCTCTAAGATAGTTTACTCGGACGCAAGTTCCACAGGTTTTGGTGGGTATCTGGTAGATACAGGAGAAGAAACTGTTCAAGGTATGTGGGATGGCAATGACGCCAAAAAGAGCTCCACATGGAGAGAGCTTAAGGCGGTAGATTTAGTTCTCAAGTCTATTGTAACAAAATTGTCCTGCCGAAGGACTATGGTTTACAGATAACCAGGCTGTTGTTAGAATAACAACCAGAGGCAGTATGAAGGAAGATTTACAGGAGATTGCTTTGAGTATTTGTAAGACATGTCTGTGTCATAATATTCACATCGAAATGGAATGGGTCCCAAGAACAAAAAACGAGAGAGCAGATAAACTTAGTAGAATTATTGATCAAGATGATTGGGCAGTCTCGGAACAAGTTTTTTTGTTTCTGGATAATCTATGGGGTCCACATTCTGTGGACAGATTTGCCAGTTACTACAATAACAAAACCCCTCGATTCAATTCCCGGTATTGGAATCCAGGATGCGAAGAAATAGACGCATTTACAGTTAACTGGAAAGATGAAAACAATTGGGTTGTTCCCCCAATCTCTTTGATACCCAGAGTCCTTAAACACATGGAAAATACAAAGGTAGTTGGGACATTGATTTGTCCACGATGGTTTTCTGCGCCATATTGGCCGATGCTCTTCCCAGACGGTTATAATCCAATAAGAGCAGTGGTAGAAATTTATGAAATTCCAAGAGACAGCGGAATTTTTATTCCGGGTAGAGGAGGAAATATTGAATTTCTCGGCAATATTGTCAGAAGCAAAATTCTAGCACTGAGGTTGGATTTTACAGATACAAATAACATTTAAGGAAGTAACTTTAACATACATGTATATTTCGGTGTTTACGCATTTCACAGGTCATATTCGACAGTGGCATATGGACAGAAAAGCGACAGGACATTTGCGACGATCTGAGAGATCTTGCTGAAGAGTTACCACAAATTATCCTAAAGTCAAGAGCAGATTCCACAGTTAAGGCATATTCGTGCGCATTTAATAAGTGGTCTGAATGGGCAAAGAAATATGATATGAAATCTATTCAGGCAGACCCCTACCATATTTCATTGTATCTAGTTTTTCTCAGTAAGTCATGTCGTTCACCAGCCCCCATAATTAAAGCCATATCGGCTATTTCATGGGCTCACAAGACAGCTGGAGTTGATGATCCCACTCAATCGCCTACAGTTAAATATATACTGGAAGGGCTCCGAAGATCACTTTCGATACCTAAACAGAAAAAAGAACCTGTAACCCCTTGTATATTAAGAGAGATGGTAGACTTGCATATTAAGCAACATTCAGACCTTACAGTAGTTAATCTAATGTCTATAAGGACAGTTGTAATGTGTCTTCTAGCTTACTCGGGTTTCCTCAGGTTTAATGAACTTTCATCCATACGGTTAGGTCATGTCACATTTAACGACCAAGGTTTAAAATTGTCTATTCCATCAAGCAAAACGGATATTTATCATGAAGGAAGGTCACTTATTATAAGTAAATCTTATTCCAAATATTGCCCAGTTGAAATGCTTAAGACATATATATCACTTGCCCAGGTCCAAAGTCCAGATTCATTTATATTCCGTAGCTTATCAAAAGTAAGAGAAGGCTACAAACTTAGAGAAACCAATCAGCCTATGTCATATACCCGTGTCAGAGAAGTGGTATTAGACGCCCTTCGGCCGGTAGTGGATGATGTTTCCAAGTTTGGATTGCATAGTCTCAGGGCAGGGGGTGCCACGGGGGGTGCCACGGTTGCCGCCCAATCGGGCGTTCCAGATAGAGTATTTAAGAGACACGGACGGTGGAAGTCCGAGAATGCGAAAGACGGGTATGTCAACGATAGCGTCAGTGATATGTTATCAGTATCAAAATCACTTGGCTTGTGATTATTGTTTTACTACTATCGATATCGTAGCATAAGGACAATTGAGTAAAAAACCTAACAAGGAACATGTCCTGTCTGGGACTGGCTGTAACGCATGAATCAGACCTACGTTTCTCATCCTGTAGGAAAAGAAAAAAAGACAGGGTGAGTTTTTCGTAGTCGGCTTACAGCACTGTCTTGTTCCGTAATCTTGTTAAATTTTACATAATGTATTAATTTATTACAAATTAATGAGCCGAATGTTAATTTGTCAGAGTGTTTGTCAGACAGTCAGTCAATTGTGCCGAATACACCAACACAAACGCATTCTGGTGTCCTGGTTGTTCTTTGTTACATGTATGCGTGTTTAGGGAAGAATAGCGTTTTTTATTTTAATTCTGACTGATGTCATTCTAATGTTTATGTCTGAGGTTTATAAATAAACTCAAACACAATAACAGTAATTATTTGCTTACTTAATGATAAAAACACGAGATTAAGAAAGAGTCTATAATGTTTGGTACAACACATAATGATGACACTACTGTTAACACAGTAAATAATAAAAGAGGTATATAATTAAACTCAAATGCAACTAATTTAAGCACAGCAAGTGGTCCGGTAGATAACACTTTTGACTTGTAAGTAGGAGGTCCTAAGTACAAGCCTAGTGTTGTTTATTTTTATTCTGATTGATATCATTCTAAGGTTTATATCTAAGGTTTATAATTAAACAGCAAATGGTCTAGCGGATACTAATGTTGACATGTAGGTTCAAACCCAGTGTAAGTCTTGTTTTTTACTCGGACTGTTATTATTCTAATGTTTATAATTAATGTTGTGATTTTTAATTTTGATTTGTCAAGATCTGAGAAACTTGTCCGCAGGGGCGCAAGGGAGTTCTTCAGCGCCTCCCGAATCATCGTTGATTTCTTCCTAAATTTTCCTTCTAGAGTTTCTCCGCTCGCCTACAACGTTTTAGGTCTGCTCCTCGTTGCGTTGGCCTGCTCACGACGTTCGGAGATTACTTGTTCAAGCCTGTCCTGGCTGCCTTGTTCAACAGTGTATTACAGCCGCTGGCCGTGTTTTTTTATTTACAACCTGGGATTGGCGCTGAGGACAATTTTCAAACCTTTGATTGACATCTTAGGCGGATTGTTTACACAGGTTGCAATGCTCTTGAGAGCATTCAGGCTAGTTGAGATAAACTGGAGGGCGAGGCCAATAAGGGACAGCCACAGGGGTTTGGAGGAAGTTTAAAGAGTACATTCAAAAATAATTATTATATGTAAAAGGCTGATTCAATATTTTTTAAACATTCTTACACAGGAGTACAATTTTTATTTCCTTTATGTGTAAAAGTTTTCCTTAGTTTATTTTAAATTGATCTGCTCATTTCAGAGAAATCTTTTGCCACACAAGTTTATAGAGGTTAGCATTCTCTCCCAAAGGACACTATTCCAAGTTTAGTTTGATTGTATCATACATTTGTGTGAATTTTTTTAAATTATTTAATTACATTTTTATTAAATGCATTATTTCCTCTGAATCATACAGTTATTTTTCTCACCTGTCTTAAATATGCACTACCATCGTGTTTTCCACGTCACACTTCGAGGCTTGTGCATTAGCTACCAACCAAGGTCAAAGTTGAACATCGGGGAAAATATGGCAGCCGCACGGCCAGATATGGCGTAATTTAATGTGATTGATCATTTTGACCTTTGCTGTATTTTTTGTCATGAAATAAAAGCATCAAATACAATTTGCAAAAAACAATATATAATTCGTCACCGTTTTCAGGAAGCGCCACATATCTCAAATGGCGTGATTGAGATTTACATTTTATACTGTGCTTAGCTTAAAACTGCAAATCTGCAATATGGATTGCAGTTTAAAACCCCTTACATAATTCTGTACAAGTTTAACCTTTCCATTGACTAACTAATTTATTTAAAAATTTTGGCTAATTGCCATAGTAACTAGTCAAAGATATGTGTCTCTTGGTGAAACCTAAACAAATTTTTAAAATAGAGAAATAATTTTTTTCGACCCGTTTCAATTTTCCGTAGTGACGTAGTAATGTCATTGATCATAGTTTTGATATGTGGGTCATTCCATGAACGTGGGACACTTTTGTTTTCCATGTATTTCAGATATTGGGGCCTGTGTTATTCCTTACATCGTACGAGCTGATGATTATAACTTTCACCTATTGTTGCATCTCATGCAGACCTAATATGACAACAAACAAACATTTCTTGGGTCTCCCCTATTTTGATCCATTAACTTTAGTCAGTATAATACGCAACCTAACAAGACACGGTGTCCCCTTGTAATTTTGTTACATCGTTAACCTCTTATCAGGTGAAGCAGGAAGTAAATGAATGACACTAGTTTTAATGTTTGTATCTATTATTTTAAAAGATGACAATCTACAAAACTATGATAAATAAGGTAACAAAACTGATTTTTTTTTCTTTATTTAAATTTTGACCTCCATGTCACACTTTTGGGTCCCACGTTCATGGAATGACCCATGTATGAAATAAATATCTTGGAAAAATTTGAAGTATACATAATTTATGTCCATCATCATCCATTTGTTCTCCACCTTACTGAGCAGGCAAGATTACATTATATAGCTTTAACACCCTATTTTTATTTTTTTCCCCAGATTTGTCAAATTATACATCAAATTGAAGCTATGAGATATAACCTTTTAAAATCGTAGTGTGCCACTAATTTGACCATCAAAGCATTTATGGTAACTCATTTCACAAGAATTACAAGCTATTAATGTAAGGAATTCAATTGTGTTTTTTGTTTTCTAATAGGTCATTTAGTTCTTCAGATATTGGCTGTTGAACTTGGAAAAGTTGTGAGGTCATACTTGGGTCATCCTCTTTACATTGATACCTAACAGTGCCCGGCCAAAAGGGTCTGACCACTAGAAACTGACCATTACATTTGGGGCGTTTTTAACAGCATGTACACTGTATATATGACAATAATAATTTTAAAAAATTTATAACAAATATAAGGACCCCAATGGCCGGGTCAAGGTGACCTTTGAGGTCATCCTTGGGTCATCCTCTATACATTGATACCTAACAGTGCCCGGCCAAAAGAGTCTGACCACTAGAAACTGACCATTACATTTGGGGCGTTTTTAACAGCATATGTACACTGTACATGTATATATGACAATAAAATATAGTAAATATTTAAAAATTAATAAAAAATATAAGGACCCCAATGGCTGGGTCAAGGTGACCATTGAGGTAATCCTCGGGTCATCCTCTTTACATTGATACCAAACAGTGCCCGGCCAAAAGGGTCTGACCACTAGAAACTGACCATTACATTTGGGGCGTTTTTAACAGCATGTACACTGTATATATGACAATAACAATATTAAAAAATTAATAAAAAATATAAGGACCCCAATGGCCGGGTCAAGGTGACCTTTGAGGTAATCCTTGGGTCATCCTCTATACATTGATACCTAACAGTGCCCGGCCAAAAGGGTCTGACCACTAGAAACTGACCATTACATTTGGGGCGTTTTTAACAGTATGTACCCTATATATAGTAAATATTTAAAAATTAATAAAAAATATAAGGACCCCATTGGCCGGGTCAAGGTGACCATTGAGGTCATCTTTGGGTCATCCTCTTTACATTGATACCTAACAGTGCCCGGCCAAAATGGTCTGACCACTAGAAACTGACCATTACATTTGGGGCGTTTATAACAGCATGTACACTGTATATATGACAATAAAAATATTTAAAAATTAATAAAAAATATAAGGACCCCAATGGCCGGGTCAAGGTGATCTTTGAGGTCATCCTTGGGTCATCCTCTATACATTGATACCTAACAGTGCCCGGCCAAAAGGGTCTGACCACTAGAAACTGACCATTACATTTGGGGCGTTTTTAACAGTATGTACCCTGTATATAGTAAATATTTAAAAATTAATAAAAAATATAAGGACCCCATTGGCCGGGTCAAGGTGACTATTGAGGTCATCCTTGGGTCATCCTCTTTACATTGATACCTAACAGTACCCGGCCAAAAGGGTCTGACCACTAGAAACTGACCATTACATTTGGGGCGTTTTTAACAGCATATGTACACTGTACATGTATATATGACAATAAAATATAGTAAATATTTAAAAATTAATAACAAATATAAGGACCCAAATGGCCGGGTCAAGGTGACCATTGAGGTCATCCTCGGGTCATCCTCTTTACATTGATACCAAACAGTGCCCGGCCAAAAGGGTCTGACCACTAGAAACTGACCATTACATTTGGGGCGTTTTTAACAGCATGTACACGGTATATATGACAATAAAAATATAAAAAAATTAATACAAAATATAAGGACCCCAATGGCCGGGTCAAGGTGACCTTGAGGTCATCCTTGATCATCCTCTATACATTGATACATAACAGTGCCCGGCCAAAAGGGTCTGACCACTAGAAACTGACCATTACATTTGGGGGCGTTTTTAACAGTATGTACCCTGTATATAGTAAATATTTAAAAATTAATAAAAAAATATAAGGACCCCATTGGCCAGGTCAAGGTGACTATTGAGGTCATCCTTGGGCCATCCTCTTTACATTGATACCTAACAGTGCCCGGCCAAAATGGTCTGACCACTAGAAACTGACCATTACATTTGGGGTGTTTTTAACAGCATGTACACTGTATATATGACAATAAAATATTTAAAAATTAATAAAAAATATAAGGACCCCAATGGCCGGATCAAGGTGACCTTTGAGGTCATCCTTGGGTCATCCTCTATACATTGATACCTAACAGTGCCCGGCCAAAAGGGTCTGACCACTAGAAACTGACCATTACATTTGGGGTGTTTTTAACAGCATATGTACACTGTACATGTATATATGACAATAAAATATAGTAAATATTTAAAAATTAATAACAAATATAAGGACCCTAATGGCCGGGTCAAGGTGACCATTGAGGTCATCCTCGGGTCATCCTCTTTACATTGATACCAAACAGTGCCCGGCCAAAAGGGTCTGACCACTAGAAACTGACCATTACATTTGGGGCGTTTTTAACAGCATGTACACGGTATATATGACAATAAAAATATAAAAAATTAATACAAAAATATAAGGACCCTAATGGCCGGGTCAAGGTGACCTTTGAGGTCATCCTTGATCATCCTCTATACATTGATACATAACAGTGCCCGGCCAAAAGGGTCTGACCACTAGAAACTGACCATTACATTTGGGGCGTTTTTAACAGTATGTACCCTGTATATAGTAAATATTTAAAAATTAATAAAAAATATAAGGACCCCATTGGCCAGGTCAAGGTGACTATTGAGGTCATCCTTGGGCCATCCTCTTTACATTGATACTCAATAGTGCCCGGCCAAAATGGTCTGACCACTAGAAACTGACCATTACATTTGGGGTGTTTTTAACAGCATGTACACTGTATATATGACAATAAAAATATTTAAAAATTAATAAAAAATATAAGGACCCCAATGGCCGGATCAAGGTGACCTTTGAGGTCATCCTTGGGTCATCCTCTATACATTGATACCTAACAGTGCCCGGCCAAAAGGGTCTGACCACTAGAAACTGACCGAATGCAATTGTCCCATATACTAGGACATGCATTAAATCGAATGTCAAACTAGTAACCGTTACTTGTTTGATATTGAATGTCAAACGTCGAATAAGTAACCAACTTCACGCCGGTCGCAAAATGTACGTTAACTTATACTAGAAGTAGAAGTAGAATGCACTTCCTCGTAGTAAGCTACTGCCTCCGAGTGAGAATACAAAACTCCCAATACAACAAGACAATCTTCGAGGCGTCTTTTGTTTTAATTATTTCAATAATATTTACATTTTCGGTGTGCATATATGCCTTTCAGCGTCCTGTATATGACTCACACAATTGCTGAAAAAGTTGTCAATACTCAGCGTAGCTTCACCCATCGCACATCAATAACAGGCGAGACGTTTGATGTGTACGTGTGTGTACGTATCTGACCGACCGTCTCGAACGAAAAATCAGCTTTTACACAAGGTACCAGACTAAAGCTCATTTTTCGGCCAGGACGAAAATCGGCTCGATCTTCGTTGACAACTGTTGACGTCCTTTATATGAAACTTATGTCTTCAATATATGAAAATGTCCATGTCTTCAATATTTATATGAAATGTCCGTGTCTTCAATATTTGAAGTTACGTCCATTATACAGAGGGCGCTGTTCAAAACTGTTATATTTGTGTTGGTCTTTTATATATTTGTTTTTGACACTTTATATATATATTTTTGATCCTTTTTATATTTGTCTGTGATCCTTTATATATTTGTATTTGTCCTTTATATATGGTTTTGCTCTCTAAATATATGAGTTTGCTCTTAAATATATGGTTTTGCTCTTAAATATATGAGTTTGCTCTTAAATATATGAGTTTGCTCTTAAATATATGGGTTTGCTCTTAAATATATGGGTTTGCTCTTAAATATATGGATTTGCTCTTCTATATTTAGTTTAGTCTTATATATTTGTAAATGCAGTCATATACGGCACCTCATAAATCAGTGACAAAATGACAAAAAAGCTGGCAGCATTTGAAATGTGGACCTACAGAAGGATGCTAAAAATCACATGGAAAGACAAAGTGAGGAATGTTGAAGTGCTGAGAAGGGCAGGAGCAGAGAGGAAATTGGTGAATGTTGTTAAAAGAAGGAAGCTGCAATTTTTTGGTCACCTTGTGAGGAAAGATGGGTTTCAACGGCTGCTCCTTGATGGCAGATTGGACAGTAAAAGGGGAGTTGGAAGGCCAAGAGACTCGTGGTCTGAAGATATTAGAGAGTGGTGCAGAACGACGTATGGTTGATGTGTCCGGATGGCACAACACAGAGGGAGGTGGAGGTCCATGACAGCCAATCTGCTAGGAGCAGAGGACACCCATAGATAGATAGTTGTATTGTCTGACTTCGTGATTTGGTGTTCTGAACTGTTGAGTTGTAACCTCCAGTTCTTTTCAGAACTAATAACTACTCAATTGAGAATTTCACATAGTCTTACTTATCCTCTTCACCATGCAAAGCTACAAGTTTTACCTAAGTTTAATTAATGTAAGTCAAAGCATGCCGGTGTAATCCCCTCCCACCCCAAATGCTAAGGATTCCCGGCTGAATTTGACATGATAGGGGCTTAAACAATGAGCTCCAGAGACCACTTAACAAAATATTCTTT
>CM055834.1:18161706-18199222 GCA_029582265.1 Zoroaster sp. YZ-2022 | reverse complement strand
GTTTCTCCCCTCCTGCTTTTTTTTTAAAAAAAAATTCACGAAAAGACGTACAACAACGTCAAAAATGGACCAAAAATTAGCTTCTCTCGATCTGTAAAATTTAACGGATGCTCAATATTTGATGCACATTGAAGACGCTTTTTACACTTCGCGGGTTTCGATGAATTCACCCAGAAACGTGTCATCTTGTAAAGCCATGACTGTAGATTGATGTGTGATCTTTGTTCATTGAGGTCATTTGGCATTTGCACTCACTTTGGTCGTACACCTCCAGTCGATTTCCTTTCGATCCCACGGGCTCTAAAAAGAGTCTTTGTTGTGATACGCTTCGATCCCGAGGGCTCTAAAACGTGCCGTGAATCGGCATGCCCTTGACGACCACGGCTACTTAATTCACCACGTGAAAATGCTTGAGTGGTTTTTTGGGGTTGGCGCCCTCTATTGACAGGAATGAAGTGTATAAAAGTTCATGAAAAGCGCGTCACCTTTTGCGGTTTCCCGGTGCTAGCGTCCACTAGCTTTCCACAACGGTCAGTTTTAGTTGCAATCATGATGAAACAGACATAAATGATGGCATTTGGCTGAGATTTTGGCAGACAGTGGCTCAGAATCAGATGACGAAGAAACGGATGAGGAAAGTACATTAGAACAAGTACAACTTCCAGTGGAATTCGTTCAAGAGGTAGGCCTAAATCACAGTAAAAATGAATAACTAACAGTTAACGTTAGTCGTTACTCTTCCGGGCCCAATGCAAATTAATGTAATTCACATAATTTCCTAGGCTATAGCGTAAATATTGGATGCATTTTTGTGTATATGCTCAAGGGGTTTACAACTGTTGGAGATGAGGAATGTAAATTTTGAAAATGGATGCCTTCAATAGGATTGACCAAATCCCCACCCCCTGGACTGGGTCCAAAAAGTCATGCACAAAGTACTCAAGTGAAAATGTACAATTTTTAGTAGTTTGTTGGGGTAATAGGCCTATTTGTGTTCATTGAAACAGCAAGTTGAAGTATAGATATAGCATAGAAATTTTAGCATCCACCCATAGCCGGTCGTGCTATTTAATTAGCGTCAACAAGCTGAAAATGCACTCTTTGTCTTACGCTTCCAAAAGAATAGCCTCGTATTCGAAAGGCCCTTATAAGTCGTATAACACAAGAAGTTGGGGAATTCATCACAATCCCACATTAAAACAACAATTTATCGGCAACGAGTTTTGGAGAGTGGATGGAAGCCGCCATATTTCTTTTCTCAGCACAATATTCATTTTGCGCATGACCCCCTGTGGCCTGTGTGCACATGCAGCAAAGTAGCATTGAGATAATTATTGTATTTACAAATGTATGACCGAGATTAATCCTCCTTTGCCTTGTTTTTCTGTTGCAGCCGACCTACCAAGGTGATAGCCGACCGAGATCAAGGAGGACGACAGGAAAGTTAGATTTCTGATCTGGTTGGGAACGACGAGACCATTACGAGTGTGGGACTGTGCAGTTCACTGGAAATTCTGGCCCCACCGGCGACTTTGCCACACTGTCGGCAGTAGAGATCTTCAAGCTGTATTTTTGTCAACTTGTGTGGAATATGCTCATCGACGAGACTAATCGCTATGCGCAGCAAACAATAGACTCAAATCCTGATGAACAATTCTCCTGGCACCCAACCAACATTCCAGAAATGATGGCATTTGTGGCACTTCTCATTGCTATGGGCATAAACAAATCCTCTCAATACAAGATGTACTGGTCGACATCTGAAATTCTTCACATCCCATTCTATCCGTCGATCATGTCCCGTAATCGGTTCAGTTCAATTCTTCGGTTCCTCCACATCTCAAATAACCAAATTCCTCGTAGAGCTTGGCTAAACAGGACAAACTTTCCAAAGTTCGGCCCTTGATAGAAGTCCTCGTCCGAAGTTTCTCAACCTGTATAACCCTGCGCAGAATCTGTCTCCAGACGAGTATGTTGAAATTCAAGGGACGCTTAAGTTTTGTTCAGTACATGCCTAACAAACCTATCAAACGGGGTATTAAAGCCTTCTCCCTGAACGAGTCCAAAACAGGATACACGTGTGCTTGGAAACTGTACACAGGAGCCGACGACACCCAAACTGTTTATGATGCAGACGTAGATTTCAAGTCATCAGACTGCCATCCACCAAACCCAACAGTTGCAGGGAAAAGTCGTCATTGATCTGGTCCATGGACTTGAGAATAAGGGACACGTAATATATTGTGATAATTACTATACTAGCCCAGCTCTTGTAGCTAAACTTGCTAAACTAGGATTCGGATGTTGTGGAACTGTTCGTTACACTACACAGGAATACCCCAGGCCGCAAACCCAAAAACATAAAATGAAAGGAGATGACCCATTTTTTTTGGTGAAAGGTGGGCAATTGTGTATCGTTTGGCAAGACAAAAATCTGTAACACTTTTTAACTAATGTAGGCAACACTGATTTGTCCAAAAAGCAAATTCGGTGTAATAAGAGCACAAGTGGATTTTGTGATGTTATGAAGCCCAATTGTATTGAAGATTACAACAAAAACATGGGTGGAACTGATCTTGCCAACCAATGTTTTCAGTACTACAATCATACACACAGAAGCTTGAAATGGTGGAAAAGAGTTTTTTTCCATATGCTGAATATCTGTATTGTCAATAGCAGAGTAATATTCACCAGCATAGCAGGGAACAAAATGTCAGTAACCTTGATTTTCGTATAGGGATTGTACAGGGCTTGCTGTTGGGTTGGGAAACGTAACGCAACAAGTCAGTTGAGATACCATATTCCTATTGAGTTGACAGGGCAACAGCACTATCCTGGCAAAACCCCCAATGGAAAGAAACGCGACTGCATTGTTTGCAGTAACCGAAAATTAGGCAGGCGAAAACAAACAAAGATGATCTGTAAACAATGTACACAACCTATGTGCATAGTTCCTTGCTTTGAGAAATACCACATCACTTGATTGTAAATCTATACTATTTGCCTTCACCCCCCCCCCCCCCGTTCAATGTTGGGAAAGGTCGGACAAGCCGCAGATTAAAGTCCAAACCAACATTGAATTGGGGGGTGCTAGCATGGACTGTGATGTATGTACACTGAATACAAGTAAATGGTTCATTTCCAAGTAGAAAACCAAAAAAAAATCCCCCAAAATCTCATCTAAGTTATTGTTTTTCACATGGAAAAGAAATCTTATACATGTACCGTATTTGCATGAAATATCACCCATTTGTATTACCGGTACTTTTCTTCAGTGTAAATACTGATCTAAATATTTCATTGTTTTTGCTTTTACACTTTAAAAATCTGCACAATATTTTCCTCCCTTTGTATACTCATTTTTGCCATCAGTTTAACATACAAATATATCTGAGCCATTTGGTATGTACAATACACATGTAAAAAAAAAGTGTCTATTACTGCAGAGTGAGGGCGCACTTCAATGAAATTGTGAAAAACCCACTGGTGCTGAAGTGAGATTGGGCTCCTAATTACTGTGGTAAAGAAGGGTACTCTCTTGCATAACTGGCTGGTAATGGAAGGGTTATAAGCCAATATGAACCAATATTTAATACATATATTCTGTTCACTCTTCCATTTTAAATTAATTTAAGGATTTTTTTCCTTTCTATGCACTCCAAATCCATTATTTAAACAGCGAAGATTTAATCAATAGCAATATTTCACCTGTTTTGAATTGCTGCCCAGAGGCCGTTACTTGGGTTTGCTCAGGTATAATCACCATGAAACTGTTCTTCGTGAGTTTAACTACCCTCCTATGCTTGATTTTTCAAGAAAAAAATTCACGAAAGACGTACAATAACGTCAAAAATGGACCAAAAATTAGCTTCTCTCGATCTGTAAAATTTAACGGATGCTCAATATTTGATGCACATTGAAGACGCTTTTTACACTTCGCGGGTTTCGATGAATTCACCCAGAAACGTGTCATCTTGTAAAGCCATGACTGTAGATTGATGTGTGATCTTTGTTCATTGAGGTCATTTGGCATTTGCACTCACTTTGATCGTACACCTCCAGTCGATTTGCCAAATTTCAAAAGACGCGACCTTGTTTAAAGTTGGTGAAACAACACCAATAGAGGGCGCTATACAGAGCAGAAAAAGGCGCATGCGCACAAACCTCTTGTCGCTCTGCATGCAGCGGTGTGGTGGGATCGAATACGAACACAAAGCTGTTCATTTTATAATGAATAATCACGTGACTATGGTAACAATTAGGAATAATTGACCTAGAGCAGTATATCTACACATTTGTGTACGTTTGAGCATTTTGTCTCATTTTGCCTTTGAGAAACGTAGGTTCGAAACGTAAATCCAATAACCATTATTTTGCATTTATACTACACGTCCTTTAGGTTGGTAAACAGTTTGCAACAGCTAATTCTTTATTTATACATGTAGGTTGAGATTGGTTTTATATTATGGAACTCATTTCAAACAGTGACAATGGGTAGATTTAGACGATGTCAATGAAGTTTGTTCTGGTACTTGATGTTTATACTGACTCACAAGTAACTCAAATTGAAAACTTGAATAGTTAAAATTACAACCTAACAAATAGTTTTTATTGTCTTTTGAATACTTTGTAATTTTACATCAATCAGTGAAGCTCCTGCTGTTTTAACACAATATGTACATGAACACAATGAATACAGAATTTCAAAATGTGAGCAAATTTTTGAATTGAAAAAGATTGCGATTTTAAAAACCAATACTATTTTTTCTCTAAAATTGACTAGTTTTACGAAAGTAAAGCACAATGCTCAATTCCCTTTCACATGAGCTCTTAGGTTATCACACCGTGGCCGCCATCTTTGTCCGACTCCTTGAAGAAGACAATGATCATAGCATTAAGAGAGCGAATTTGTTGCCTAGTTTAGTATTACTTAAGGTTACCAGTCTATTTGCATTGAAGGTGAAAAGATTGATGGTGCAATCCCATTTAGTGACACTTCACCTGTGTTGACTTGTTAAATCAGATTGTTTTTTAGTACAAAATGATGTTTTGTCCGTTTCTGATTATTCCAGTTTATATTGTTGTGACAACAAAGAGTGTGCAGGAATAATTGACCTTAGTTATAAGGTACCAAACTTGACCAATTAGTCAAGACGGTGGAGTTGGTTAAGAGACAGGATATTTTTCAGATCCTTGTGCTGTTGGATATTTGGCATTCCAAGAATGTTAGGCATTTTGATACAGCTTTGGTAATGTCGGCAATGTCGGTTTCTATTCTACTTTACTTTCTTTGAAAGCAAGATATGTATTAAACAACCATTCTGTGAATAAATTTCAGCTTTTTACATTGTTTCAACAACAACACTGCGAAAATGCATTCATTTGTTTCGATCAGCAATCAAAATTATTACCCATTCATGACGTGGAATTTTGATCTTAAATTAAGACGTAAATTCAAGTTAAGAATAATTTCGACTAATGTTACTAAAATGATTGCACTTCCGACAGAAAGATTTACAATCTGAGTAGTACGATTAATTTGAGGCAATTTTACATAAAATATTGTTGTCATTAAGATTAATATATCCAAATGCTAAATCCGAATGTTAAATGTAGGTATCTTACGTATAGTTGCATCACACATAAAATCATTTAATTACTATGTTCGAAATGTAAGGCCAATAACCATTACGTTTATACTACATGCCCTTTAGGTTGGTAAGCAGTTTGCAACAGCTAATTCTCCATATTTATCAAATAAACATGAGGTTAAATTAAAAATTGGAAAAGGCCTATGATTTGATTTTGTGAAAAAATACAGGCGACTTGGGCGGGTTTCGAACCTATGACGTCCTGTTTACTAGTGCAGACTTTTACAGTGCCTCAGGAGTATAAGGACAGAATCAAATAAATTGTGTATCACCCAACACAAGAATTTCATCAATCTATAGAAAATGACCTGGCAAAGAAATCAATATATAATGTCATACTGATTTTATCCCAAAAAGAGACGGACAAATACGCCCATTTATAAATCTGCCACTGATAATGATAACGTTGTTAATTTAACCCCGACGCTGATCGATCGATGATCATATTAATTATGAGGACAAATCAAATTCAAACTATTTTGATTTAAAATGTATTCTTTTACAGTATCCATTAAATGTTTATTAAGCAAACGTATACGATCTTCTGTGGACAACGAAATAAGTAACGCATTCTTAACAAGTATGTGAAGGTGCATGATGCGTATTCATGATTTAAACATAATATTATAACTCACAATTCCTTACAAAGATAAAAACACAATTTCAGTGTCAGATCGCTAGCACTAATTAATATTAAAACAAAACTGGAATCCAACAAAGATGGCTGCAGCATACCAACAAGTTTTGACCCATCCTTAGCAACGCTGCGTATTGTTGGACAAGCCACCTGCGCCATCACGCATATTGCAAGGCGCTTGAACGACGTAGTCATGCAGAGACCCATTGGTCAATTTGTGTTGTTTAATTGCCAGGATAGATCAATGTTTTACGGTGTTGAACATTCCTGCAGATTCTTCAAATTGCATGATTTAATCTGCACAGAAATGTATAAAAAGGCCAAGCATCAAAATCGTTACATGTATAATGCTATGTTTCTTTATAACTAAAGTTAAGTTATTTGAAAACCCAAAACATTTACATTTATAGTTTTCGATGTGAATAAAGCTTACCATGTGTGGTTTTATGACTAATTAAGATCATTATGAATATCCCTAAGGAGTGTTAAGAACGACAAAGAAAACTCTGATTGTATTTCACTAAACCATAATTTTGTTGAGTCTTATTTGGATCAAGATTATTTTCATATTAAACTTTCTTTAAAAAAGACTTACCAGATTATTGTTCCATTCTGAGATGTGATATTTATATTCTGCGATTTCTATGTCATACCGCTTCAAATCCTGTGCTTGTGACTCTGTCAAATTATGAAACGCTGGTGGAAAATATAAAAAAAAGAAAAGAAAAAAATTACCAGTGGTAAAATAACCCACACTGATTATAGTTCCCTGATGAGTTGAGAGATATCAGATGAGCTTCGAAATTCAAGTGTGAGAACTGGGAGGCTGAAATAGCGGGTAACATGGCAAAATGGTAACATTATCATGTACATGGATTGCGATTTAAAAAAGGTGCACCTCATTTGCCACCGATATAAACCATTGAGAAGTCATTTTATACAATAACGTTTTGCTGTAGTAGTAGCAGTGTCAATGTAGGCTATCAGATACATTCTTATTGCAGAAAATTACCTACAACTTCTGCCGTGTAATATAAATAACACGTATCTTACGGTATATGGCGCATTACACTTGAATTCCAACATTCGCTTTACAAGAGAATATTAAACAAATTAATGCAAAAAAAACTTTTACACAGAACACATGAAAATGAACTTGAGTTATTTGAAAAAGGAAGAGCAGAAATGAGAACTCGGTTCTACTCAGTAAAGCGACGGAATGTGTTCGATTGACTGAATTCTCTTAACAAAATGTGTTCGATTAATATTGATAAATGATGTTTTATTGTCTCAATACTATCTCTGTTTGTCATCCCTTTTTACACTGTGAAAATCTCGCTCGGTTAAAATTTCAATAAACACGGTTAAAATATGGGTACCCTACATTTTAACCTTAATTTAACCGTCTTAGTGCACGGTTAAATCGCCTTTAAAAAATTCCTTTGTATTGTCTCGGTTAAAGTGTGGTTAAAACTCGGTACCTGTTCTGAGATCTGCTGAGGGCTTGCTCATTAACTCTGTGGTGAGTTAATCCATTGTTGACAGAGATAATCCCAATACAAAAGCCTCCGCTTGCCTGAGACATAACGGTCAATGTTTGTTCAACCATGCGCGAAAGAGTATCGTCCATGTTGTGCCCATAGCGCAGCCTGCAGTCCGTACGAACTTCGGCTGAATTTCGAAATTGGGGTAGCAGGCGGCCGCGCGCCAGTATACAGTCAGGAATGTGCCTAAAACGGGCCAACGTTAGTCTAGTCTGTTACGTTGTAATTGTTTGCCGGCGGCCGGCCATTTTTAGCGCCAAAAAAGAAGAAAAAAGTCCGTCCCCCGTTTAGGATTGACGTCATGTCAGCACTGACAACTTTGTCTCTGATCTGCAACTGGTACGTGAATATTTGTGTGTGTGTAAGTAAAATAAACCCTTTCACGGTATATGCGCCATGTTTTTGTCGGGGCAAAATTGTTTATTTCGAACATTCGTTGCCGTCATGCGATCGACCCATCAGCGCTCGAACTTCCCGCCCGCACGGAAGTTAATTCGAGCGCTGGGTACCGGGTATACGGGTCCGGTCGCAGACGGCAACGAGCGTAATAAACAAATTTGCCCCGTCGCGTCGAACATGTCATGTCTGCAAAACCCTTTTTTGATTCGCGGGTTTTAATTAACTCAATTTCGCTGGCCAAAATCGCGATTCACAGTAGATACTATCTGAAGATCAGGATCGGCTTGGGGGTTTTAAATTTTTGGCTAGTTGGCTTACCGCCGGGAAAAACCGCGGTTTGCAGTTTTACTGTGAATTAAAAAAAATAATAATAATTAGAAAGTTATTATATAACATGTTACTGATGTTCTTTCACCGTATAAATCAGAGAGCAATACAAATCTGCTATTTGTATCTACTATAATTATTTATTCCACTAAGCCTGTTGCTCATTAACCAATTGACGTCGGGAATATTTTTTTTCCTTCTGGTCCCCTGTGCGGGTTTATTTTCAGTGAAAAATCTGAAAAGATTTCTAGCCATTAATTTAAAAAAAATTGTCAAGGAGCTGGATAGAGAGATCGAAGGCCTCGTAAACAAAAGCTATGATTGAGGGCGCTCTCCATCAGGAGAGCGCCCTCAATCGGTCGTGTTTTCCCCGTAACCCATTAAAGAACAATACATAATCCAAAAAAACCACCTTGCCCACATTCACAGCATTTCCTTATAAAGAAGGATTTAAATATTTAATGAAATAAAGAATAAAAGGCCAACTCCCAATACCAGCATGGCCATTCAGTCAGAACTTTAAAATTCACATTGCTATTTCCCGATAACGCTGTGATAAAAACACAGGGCGCTTTCAATTAAGATATCATTTTGAACGTTTTTGTTAGAATGTAATTCAAACGAAGAAAAATGCATATTTTGACAAGTTTATTGCATATCGGTGTATAATTATTTATTGTCTCGTAAGCATCATTTAACCATCAACAAAATGTAAAGTTCTACCCATTTTAAGTTCTATTTAAGAAACAGAACAATGAAATCCTACTTAAACGTATGTGAAATTAAAATATATATATGGTAGCTTATGACGCCAAGAGCCTGCATGACCGGATACTATTAAGAGCATAATACATGTACATACAAATCCCCAATGATCTCTATTATACCATAATTCTTCCTCCATGATTATACAATAGAATAGAGATCAGTGCATAATCCCCATCCATGTTTATTGAATACCACATGTCAGTGGACTAGACCATTCCATATAATAGGGATAAGGAAGCTGGGGTACACAGCATAATTGTTGTAAGCACATAGTACATGTTCATAAATACAATTCCAGACACCTGAGATTAAAATTAGTTATCAAGTCTTCCACAAAATCAAAAGGACATGTGAAAACTAACAAAATAGCTGTTAAATATGAAAAATATCAACAAAGTTGAAATACACATTGGGTTGCTCTTAATGAAATACAATCACCCCTCAAAAATTCACGTTGTGATCCGATCAGCAAGTACATGTACATGCTTTAAAAATGGGGGGGGATTTAATATGGACTTGGTTCCTGTTTATTACCCATTACTACATCACACAAATTGGTAACCTGACAAACAAGGTATCGATACTATGCTAACTGACACCAATAATAGTTTTCGGTAATTCAGAACTTAATTATTACAGAACACTACACGTACAAAAATATTTGGTATGGGCACCAATTCTGATTTTTACGATCGTTATATATCATTGATTTGTACTTTTTTTAATAGTTGGCAGCTATGTAGTAGGCAGTGTATAACAAGTTTGATTTTTCAATCAACTATTCAACAGTGTTTATGTATTTTCTGTTGAAATCTAAAACCCAAAGGATCCCTCGTGGATCTACAGCAGTAGTCAAGGGTGGAGAAAGTAGTGTGAAAGGTACGATTGATTTTTTATAAGATTGCTCTGCATTGGTGATCCTCCAAAGTCCAGAGATGTTATCTTTTACTGGGGGTGGTTTCCATTCAACCACTGCATACTCCTGTTGGCCACCACCATCTACCTGGCACAGAAGGAAAAAGAGTATTTGTCCGAAGAACAAGTACTCTTCACCAAATACATTATCTAAAGTACCCCCTGTCGTGAAAAGACCCGCAATTATCGATGACACCACTGTCTTATTTGTGTCCATTTCACGACAGGTGTACTTTTGTCGTCTTGGATAATCCCTCTGTGCCAGGAAGAATTTCTGAGCTGTTTTTGATGTTATACCCTTTGATTGGAGATACTGCGCTTCTTCCTTGTTTAGTTTTACTTTCACAATTGGCCGCTTCCCGTGCAGCAAGTGGTTCTGCTCAGCTGTATAATTGAATCAATCAGAAGAACAAACATGGTTGGAACAAATTTTCTTTACTTAGCACAGAAGGCCAATGATACATTTTTCATAAGTGGTAAATGGGACACATGTTGATGATAAGTAATAGAATGCCTACAGTCCAGACCAGAAATAATTCATGATCACTTATTGTTTGTGCGGAAATGACTGTTCATTTAACCCTTGTATACATGCAGTCTCCAAAATGCTGCAAAAAAAGAACTGCTAAGTACACAATGCTTTTTGTGTGCATGCCTCAAAATATTGCATACTGTACACAAGAATGGTACATGGATACCCCAAAATGCCCCTGGGTATGGGACAAAAACCAAACTGTTCTGATCCTCACACAGTACGTGTATACCGCAATTTACTGCACTGGTTTATTTCAAGTTAGCCTTGCAATGAAACAAAGCAGGTGGCTGCTTCAGTTTACCTCATCTCTCTGAAGAGCCTTGGGCTATGCCATTAATCATTAGATAAGAAAGTGTGTACCACAATATGTCCCAGTTGAGACATTTTGAAGTATGGGTCCACTTTGTGAAGAACTACACTGATAATAGGAGGGTTAAGTAAGACTAATTGTGGTGACACCCTAATTATGTGAAATTCCCTATTAAAATTCCCCAGTTCTGAAAAGAACTGGAGGTTACAACTCAACGTTTCGATCAGTATGCTCCGATTATCCTCAGAAGAACTGTTTATTTACTTGAATTGAGTTTGCTGCTGGCAAAGCCACATTGCATGTAAAAGTAAATTCCTGTACATGGTGAACCAGACCGAAATCAATTGCGAAAAGCATGCAAGGGTGCAGTGGGTTTTTTTTTTACACTGAAAAGCATGAAATGGAATTAAGATATTTTCCAAAAAGTTGTATACAAAAGTAATCTGACATACATGGATCCATTGATTCTTCAACAGCAGCAAGTACAGTCAGGGAATTACTCGTGCACACACTTCCCTTAGGCAGATGACCAGCCATTGCCATGAACTGACTGAACTCGTATATCTGTAAAATGCAGTTTTAAAAAAAAAATTAAAAATAATTATTATTTCAACATTTATTCTTCACAACAGTATCGCATAAATATATATGAGACATGATCTACCTATGACAAGAAACCACAAATCTAATGTTTTGAGATCATTGTTTGTTTTGTTTTTCTCCCCACCTGACTCATTACTTTTCACTAAACTCAATCTGTTCTTCCAGCCCAAAACTTCTGGTAGCTTCTTATGCATAATCCCCTCTTTTTAAACTTTTTTTGTGTTCATTTCACACCTGACTAATTTTTGCTAGGTTGGAAACCTAAGGCCAATAACTACAAATGTAAATCAATTTAGTTTTTTTCTTACTCTATATGCCTCGATGGCATTGGCTTCTGGCTGCCGTCTGTTAAGAATTCTGCCACTCAAAAAGGCCATAAATCTCTCGAAACCGTACATCCAATGTGAAGTTGCTGGCCCATATTTTTTTAGTGAGGCACAAGTATGGTGCAGAATGTGGAGGCACAATGTCTAGAAGGAAAAATACAAAATGACAAACAAAATAATAATAAATAATTAAATAAATTTTATGGTGCAATCCCATTGAGTGACACTATATTATCGGTGATTTTTTTCTTTCTAAATGGTCTTAAACAGTTTTATTCCTCGAATGAATGTACCTTGTATTATTGATGCACAGTTGACAGTGATCGCACCCTCTTTTGCAACCCCCTAAATATTGTTTTAAAGGTTTTCTGTAAAGGTATTAATTTCACCCAAAATGAAAGAAATATTTCATATTAATTCAAAAGGGCATATGGATTTGGGGTTTTGCTACACAATAAAAGTGCTCTTAACAAACAACTGGATAAATCAGCCTGTAAATTAAGATTGCTGATTGAGGAATTATTTTAGAAATGAAATAATGCAAGGTGAATGTAAGGGTTAAATTGTCATGCTGAAGGGGCATTCATAACTTAAAATATTGATGATCAAATACTAGTTACTACTAACCTGAATAGCAAGGGGGAAGTCTCTCTCGATCAGGCTCAGGGTTTCGTGGACTTCAGCGTCTATTGCATCAAGGTGGGTTAACTCTATGCTGTAGTCTGTGATGTCCCTCAAAACATCACAGAGTCGGAAAAATGTTGTCCTCTGGTTTTCTCCAAGCATGTCCCTTAGGACATATTTCAAGATGCCATGAGATGCAAGCTGAAAATAATCAACGGGGAAACTCATTACATGCAACTAAGTTTCGTACATGTCGCGTACCCTATTCCATAGCGTTTAATACAACGGAAAATGAACTACAGAGTGAGACCATGCTATGCCGTAAATTGTTTTTCCACGACGGTAAAGGCGTGCACGCTGTGTATGGCGGCCCCAATGCACAGTGTGTATGCCTTTACCGTCGTGGAAAAACAATTTACGGCATAGCATGGTCTCACTCTGTAGTTCATTTTCCGTTGTATTAAACGCTATGGAATAATGTACATGATGAAACTGGTATCATGTTATGCCAAGCGTAAAGCTATGATCAGCGTAACTGGAAACCATTGCGAAATCAATGCGGTATTATTAATATTATTTCGCTGGAATAATAGACTCAAACTAAAGAACTTAGAAGTACTCGAAACTTACGGCTTTGGATACAACTTTTTACTGGTAAATACAACATTTTACATGTTGAAAATATGTGGAAGGAAATGGGCAATTTTAATTCAAAAAGTTGGAAAATGGGTAGTGGTCGGAAAAAGAGAAAATTCCGCCAGTTGTGGTCGGGGAATCATGAGTGCAGGGCGGGTTTTCCGGCACCGACCACCGTGGGCAGAACTCTGAACTAATAATTAATGTGTTCCATGACTTTTTTTCATGCATTTGTCTGCCCAATCTATATTTAGTCACATACATTTGCACCATAAGGTGTATATCTGAAGAAAACAACTTTAATGCAGGAAAAACTAGGTTAAGAACAAATACAGCAACCATTCTACTACAATAAGTCATACCTTCTTCCAGTCACTGCATTTCATATAGGGCAGTGTAGATACAGTGAAAAGCTTTTTGGGATGCCAGTCAAAGTCGCTTGGAACCCTGATCCCAAGAAGCCTCTCGTCCGCAGTAACCTTTTGGTCTTTGGTCAGTGTCCAAGGAGCCTGGTTAATGGTGTCCACATGCCTGTCCATGGCCACTTCAGCTGCCCGCATCTTGGCCGTGTTGTCTCGGCCCGTAAGAAGGCCAAAAAACTTTTTCATGACAACCTGTGAATTCAGAAGAACTTTAAAAATTAAGTTCACAATATCAATAAATCTGTTATTTTTCAATAGTTATGTTTTGTGTGAAAAGAAATCATTAATTTTGCTTTATGCGTAAAGCTATGCCTGATTCAGGTTATCTAATATTCTGGAACTTAGTGGGTTAGAGTATTCAACAAATGCAGAAGACCATTTTTACCTGGACTGTGTGCATTAGCTCAACTGGAATATCAACATCTGTATAGTAAGGTAGCCGAGCAAGTTCTTCAACTCCTTTTTTGCCAGTTGTTTTCTCCAACTTAGTTGCTGCTCGTTTTGCCTTCTTTCTTTCGCTGTCATTAGCCCCGGTTAAAGCCCTCTTATGCAGCTCTGCTACCCGTTCCCCATTTCTAAGCTGTTCATCTTTGGAAGAAAGAGAATGTTGTTGTCTTTTCTCTTCACTGCCAAATCCAGCTGTATCAAAACGAAGAGTAGAATCTTCACAGAGGTATCGTCTATTCTCTAAGTAAAGTACCTTCTGATAATTCGGGTTCCACTCTCCTGAGGAAAAGAAATACTTATTTTTGAGGGGCAATACTAAAGTGAATATAACAATTTGATGCTGAATTGATACATTTATTAAACTTGTATTAGAAATAGTGCTAACCTAGTATTATCATGATAGCACTGAGATAATTATTTAAAAAAACTCTTGATCATTATAAGACTGTTACACTGTTTGTTTGATGAAGCTAAGGTTGTGTGTTTTCGGTTATTTTGGGAACTAGATATCCGAAATTGGAAATCTTCAGATACCCTGGTACGATTTTTTAAAATAGAAATTTAACTTATATTAACTCTTATCAATACCCCAGTGTGTTGACTTGGACTGCAAACAACTGTAATTTTTCTTTCAGGACACACCCCATCTTTGCACAAACCTTTTATTTCACAGTGTCGGCAGGCATTAATCAGGGATCCTGGTCCAGCGCTCTTCAAAACCTTAGCTGTCCCGGGATTATCAAAGATGCCCATTATGATACGGGCCTTCAGTTTGAAGTTTTCTGCTTTGTTGGCGTCAAAACAATCCACACCATATTCAAGCTGGTTTAGTTCATCCACAAGAGGGGTCAAATATGGGTTCATGTCCTGCGGCCCACATGGTCCTGGAGGTGGAAATAATAAATGAACAGTAGGGTTGATTCATGGCACAATGAATTAAATAAAAATAGATGCAGTTTTGTAAATTTAAATTACCTATTATTGCACTCACTATCACACTCACCGACACATTAACATGTATATGTTATTTACCTTTATGTTACCTTATCTTGTATGTCATTAGCCCTATTTCTTTCCCACCTGTTTTTGCACTTTATTTTCTTTTAGTACAATTTTAACAATTATATCTAGCTAATTTCCTTCCTCCATGATTACACCCACAAGGCCTCATTTGTACAGTGTTGACCCTTTTGTTGTGATCTTCTATTTTCATACCTAAGCTTTACCACAAACCACTGCATTTACCATGCAGCCCATGCTACAGAGTGGCTCGCTAATCCTTCCTTTGTCCATATTCCACAGCCACAATGTTGGCCAATTATCTATTCCTCTATGGGGCCAGGTCAGAGGTCAAACCATATCTGCTGAATAGCCCCAGTCAGATGCATGCTGTTAAAAAATCCCCCAAAATTGTGAAGTGACTAACCTGGCACAATAGAGGATAGGAGCATTCTCCCTATCTTGTCTCTGCTTAGGATGTCAAAGTTTAGGCACTTAAGCAGCACAGGACACATGCTGTATTGCACCTTCTGGTGGTTGAATGGATCAAAGCCATCAGCACTAAGGGCAAATGTCAAACAACGTTCATCGCCTTGGAACGGACCGTCTATACGAAGAAAAATGAAACATGAGAAACCTGGTTATCCATACAATTTTGTAAAAACACAAATGCTCCTGGATGTATAAATCAACCAATATGAACACAATATTCTCTTATTTTATTGAGTCAAAATAAATGTGTTACTGAACTAATTTCCTGCATCTATATTAAAAACAACTCTAAGTATTCCCAAAAATCTAAGATTTCCATTTGTGTATCTTACATGTTCAGTCGAAGTTTACAGATTAGGGTTATGGTTAGGTGCCATTACTTTAAAGAAAAAACAATCTAATAGGAATTTTTACAATTTTCTTGTTAGGGAATGTAATGGAGAATAGCTCACCTTTCCTATATATTTTCTTCCAAGCAGGAGACATGTGAATGTCACTGACAGGATTCATTTCAAGTGTAGACCCATGTTGCTGCAAGGTGGATGCGATAGCAGGCATCTTAAACCATCTCTGAAGGCGAGGGATGAGGGGGATATAAGAAAAGACTTTCTGTGCCTTCTTTGTGCCATCCTTATACCTACATAAATGAAAAAAATAAACATGATAATCATCAAGCTAAGTTTTACTGTGCTGGGTATCCGGATACCCGACCGAAACTGTCATGACCCAGTTCGATTACAAAATCCGGTACATAATGCAAACAAATTTCACTATCATTCCCCATCCCCCTCCCCCACTTTTCAATACGAACTTACGCTACTGATACTGGAGTGAACTATTGACAGATGTACGAGGGACGGAGTTCCCTAAATATCTGTAATAAACAGATGTCTGCTTCAATGTTCAAATCAATATAATCTACCTTGGCTCTTTGCAGTCGGGACAGTGAAAACTGTTCTTGTGTTTACCATCGAACACAACATGGTCATTGGGGCAGACATCAAATGTCTTAACAGGAATGAGTAGGTCCTCTACGAGCCTCTTTGCAGCATGAAATGTATCTGGAAGAATATTTCCTGCTGGCAAGATGAAGTGGTGCAAAATACGCAGTATCTCGCTGGTTGCTCTTTGGCTTACCTTTAAAAAAAAGAAATGTACTGTTTTTATTTTAAAAGGTACTTGGGTCATTCCGCCAACTCGGGGCAAGTTTTGTGATAGGTGTCCCTGTTTACATAAAAGTAAAACATCTTTTCATTTATTATCTAACGTTAATTTCCTATTCAAGACTTGATTTCATTCTTATTTGAATAACACATGCGAATGTATCCTCATTTCCTCCATGTAATAAGTAATATGTTTACTTCTCACACGTTTTATTTTTCAGGATTCAATTTAAATATTATTGACAAATGAGACAAATCAGATAAAGATAAAAAAAATCTTAATTCATATCTTTGAACACTGTTTTAACGGAAACAGGTCAACTCGTACTCCAACCAACTCGTACTCCAACCAACTCGTGCTCATTTTGGTCAACTCGTACTCGTGCCAACTCGTACTCCAACCAACTCGTACTTCAACCAACTCGTACTCCGACAAACTCGTACTCCAACCAACTCGTGCTCATTTTGGTCAACTCGTACTCATGACTGCAACTCGTGCTCATGACTGCATTAGCTGCTCATTCAGGGATATTTGACTCGCCCTCATAATACGCCCAAAATTGGGTTATTAAATATATTCTGAGGGAGGGGGAATGGGGACAAAAATAATAATAAAAAAGCATTATCATTGGCAACCCGCCGAGATCTTTTGTTACATGTAAAATTGCATTATTAAATATATTCTGAGGGAGGGGAAATGGGGACAAAAATTTAGGGGTAAAAATTTTCATACAATTTTAAAGCCTGGGAAACTCAACTTACTTAATTTATTCTAATAATATTTTTTAAGGTTTACAAAAGTTACGGGAAAAAACAACACACCAATTCAACACCAAGATTCCATTTTCTTATACGAGTACGAGTTGGTTGGAGTACGAGTTGGTTGGGTACGAGTTGGTTGAAGTACGAGTTGATTGGGGTACGGGTTGGTTGGAGTACGAGTTGGTTGGGTACGAGTTGGTTGGGGTACGAGTTGACTCGAATTCGTTTTAACAATCCCCAAAAACCTAACTCCAAACATCGATACACATGTAACTTATAACAGTTGATATTTACCCCAGGAAACAATCCTTGGACGGACATGATCATGGTTACTGCCTGGAGTACGTTGATGTTGCTCCCAGAGTACAATGGTCTTGTGTTTGTTTCAGTTGCAGTCAAGCTCGCAGGCATAGATGGGTTGTTAGATTCCGCCCACGGACCCTCTGCTTTTGCTCTGAAGTTTTTTCTGGCCTTATTCATATGAGCAGCCACTGTTTTAATTGTTAATAGCTGTCCCCCAAAAGTGATACATCCAGGGCAATTGCACAAAACTTTGTGTGCTTCCATTTTTACTGAAATCACAGGAGCTGGAGCTCGCTAACACTGCAGTCAGACTTGCGTTTCTCACTTAAAATGTAGCAACACATACCGCCAACTGAGTGATACTAGCTAGGTGAATAAACACTAAATTTAAATGAGCGCGGCGGCGCGGCGGGAATCAGGACAACTCGACCCGACTATTTTGCACGTGCAGTACATGTACACATACAGTACATGTACCGTAGACGGTGTCACTGATCTCCTTTACACACACAATATGCATGCTGCCTGCGACTTCGGAAATCGTCAACCACGCAAATCGTCAAACAAATCATCGTTGGTAACCACATCAAATTTTACAGGGTATACTCTTTAATATGAAAAAAAATAATAATGCAAAGTTTCTTTAAAAAACATTCTGACGTCATCATCACTGCCCTGACAAAACTCGAACACCTATGTATTTGTAATATCACAAACACTTCCGTCTAGTTATTATTATGATTATTTTTTGGTCGCATTATTTTTTATTATGGCAAAGTTAACAAAATTTCATAAGTAATGTCGCATTGGGTTCCTTAAACATGTCCAATATTATTTTTTTTTCTTTTCTCAAAGATGTCAAATAAAACATTGTTGAAGGAAATGTTAAACATTGTGATTACGGAGCTCTGGAAGGGCCGTCTGATTTGATGAGATCCTATTTTATTTATTATAGGATGACATCATTCTGCAAAAAAATGTCCACATCCTAAGATAAATATGATGTTGACATCCCAAAACAAATTACTTCAGGATGTGGACATATTGAATGTTAAGATTTGTCATCCAGATTTAATTTATCTAGTGGAATCTGTATGATGGTACTTCCAGAGCTCCACACATATTTAATATTGTAAACAAGCTATGGTTAGGCAGTGGTATTGTGCTCCAGACACAAACAACAATGCGTGGGCGGCTTGTTGGTTCTTATTCAGCTTTGTGCTTTGACTATTATTAAAGCGCGTAGAGTGATTCACAAAAAGACTCGCTAAGTTCCACCGGTTGCTCTATGGACGGCTCACAATGGCTTTCTGGGCAGTAAGAAGGATTAAGCTACTTCTTTGAAATAGCACTCTTTGAACAAGTTCTGCAGTGAGCTCAAAGATACAGATCGAGACTCGTCAAACGATACCGCTTTGCAAGAACATTGAGCATTCTTGCCGGTGGTCAGCCTGAATTCATGCGGACGCGTGTACGTTGAAACATGGATCATTACTCCGTGATTGAACCCGTATTGATTTTTTAGCAACCACACTCCGTGTGCCCAGTGCATGTGTTTGGCAACCGGATCAAGCCAAAATAAAGACAGTAATTAAAAATTAAACAAATGTTTTACTATTTTGTAAAAAATTAAATATTAAGGCCCCATCCAGCTCTCAGCCCGACACGATCGGGTATAGTTTATGGGCCAACTGTACATATTTGTACGTGTGGTTTGTAGAGGGCCTGGTTGATGATTATTGTATCCGTATTTTAATGTATGTACAACCATTATTATTATTTATTATTATTTATTCGGCCTTCAACAACAGGTACAACATACATACATGAACAACATACAATTCCAATACACTAAAATTAAAAACAAAACCACCCTATCCAAGTTGGCCAGGACCGACAAAAGTATAATGAAACACTTTGACTCGAATGCCTGCCGATCCTAACTTGAAGAGGTTACACATAGGATAGACTTAAAATTATTAAAATTTATTTAATTAAAATTTATTTAATTAAAAATATATAATGTAATAATGTCCCACAATCCATTACAAAGCACTCCACCCACTCTGCAATCCCCTTCCCTCATTAAGTCACTCCCTCCTCAAACCCCTCCCCCCACCCCGAAGCATGCAAGATGGCTATCTTCAAGAGAAAAGTCTGAACAATGAATAAGAAGATAATGGAATAAGCTGCACAACTTATAAATGTTAATTAATCCAAAAAACAAGGCAAGAAAAAGCTAAAATTAAACATATACATGTATATAAAAAAGAAAAAAGAACTATCAATTGAATTAAAATGTCCCAATAAATTAAAATTAAGTAGGGGAAAATCGATCGATTTAACCTCGGCAATAAATAAGATGAATGTCAAACAATAAACACACTAAATTTGTAAATGTACAAGTACTTGCACAAGAAATCCTACTCGCGCGGTGGTTACACACGTTTTCTTCTTTATTTGGACATAATATACGAATGAAAGTTATGTACGGTACATGTACTATAATCGTATCTTATTCTGAAATCTTAATATATAGGAAAAAAAAATTAATGGATGTCTCTTTATTGGCTGGCCCACACAGCATTTTTGGTTATATCATGAAGAAAGGAACACAGTATATATTAAAACCAAAGATGTAGGCCCTAACAGTTTCTAATCCCAAAGAGAGTTCTTTAAAGTTCCATAAAGTTTTTGCGGTTTTTGCTGGCCCACGCGGTTGGGTTAATTTAAAGCCAAGGGAACATGCAGGGATTCATTTTGTGACTCTGACTTGATTGGTCGCCCAGGCTGCCGCACACCCCGTGTGGTACAATCACAATAAATTGTGGTTGATAGTGAAATGTCACTCAACTTGGAGAAAGCGACATAAAACGTAAGAAACACATAAGGAATGTATCAGACAGACATGGATTCATCAAACGTGACACCTCGACAAATTTTAGGATCTCTACTAAAACAAGCTATGCTAATGGCAAATGTTGACGAACCGAGCTATGGTAACTGCGAAGAGGCAACATGCTACGTACAAACTACTAGTACTCAACCGCAACCTCCAACAACACCGGTCAACAAGGAGATCACAAGTGTGCCATCCCCACGCAAAAAGAAGAATGAGAAGATGAAACCCAGGCGACGTCAATACCAGGTAAATATTTAAAATGGCATAGGGGCCTATCTAGTTATTTTCAAGACCGACCAAACGGTAACTATAAATTTAAATGCATGGTCTTGCTCCAAAACTCCATGGCCCTTGCCCCTCTTTTATGAAGTTATTTTAATGTTTTTTCGCAAATTTATGACGTTGATAAGCAAAATAAATAGTTTATGTACACAAATGTATTTAAACCGATCACCGTTAATAAAATGTCGGGTTTGTCTATATTGAAATATCATTTATCAAATAAGTACCCTAATGCGTTACGTAGGTCCTACGACCACAGAACGGACTACATCTGGGACAGCTATACTTTACGATTTGCTAATGTTTGTACGTATTCCTTCAATTAACAGAGAGTGATCCGGCAAGCTGTCATGAAATACAACATGAACGGAAGGCGAAATGCACAAATGACGGATGCAGTGTTGGACGTCATGTCAGCAATGGACATAGCGGATAATCTGCTAACCAGAGACCGTGTCCGTTTTGACATCGGCGAGAGTATTAACAACATGCGCCGCTACAAGAATAAACTCAGGTGAGTGTTGATACAGCAATTTTGGCTGCAATTAGACATAGGAAATAAATTGTTTAATGCAGTCGCGCCGGTCTAAAGCGACACGTGCAGAGACCAGAAACCGGATACTTTTTCTTTATTAGTGTTGGTATATATTATTATTCGGATCGATAAAATTACCAGAGAAAAATCTCGTCACCGTATGACCACAATACCGTGTTTCTCGAATTACGATACTTCATATCATCATATGAAAAAGATTCCTTTTTGTATGTTATTTTCAGCCGGAAGTTTGCCGCCCCATGTGACAGACCACAAGTGGAACCTGTCCATTCTATCGAATCCCGCACACTTGGAGTTGGAGACATATCTGGTGTGGATTTGTTAGGGTATGTATGTTTTGTTGTTGTTTTTGTGTTTTTATTAATTTTATTTATTTTAATTCTTATTTTTGTATGTATTATATTACATTGCCCATGTTATATACACAGAGATAGGCAGTACTGTGTCTAGCTATTAACACTACAATCACAGTATGACCATTTGTATCGCTTTGTTTGGCAGAATGGTTAATCTTCTTTTGGTTAAAAGCGTTTGTAAATTAAATTAAAATTGTGGGTCATGATCTTTCGCCAAACTGATGTTGTGGTAGACATTGAGGTTGATGAGAAACATCACGACAAATAAATATCTTACAGTCTTGGGCAGTAGACTAAATAAACCGTGATTTTTTTTTGCAGCGATACAGATGAAGACCAAGACCAAGAAGACGGTGAAGTGACACCGTTGGATCATTTTGAAGAAAACGAGGAGGATTTACAAGTATCACGGTAGGTTTCAAAATTAAATGTACATGTACAGGGCCAAAACAGTTACACAAAGGGCGAACAAAATTAATAATTACAAAAACATGTATATATGCCAATTAGGTGCATACATATATTGAAACAACAATGGTGGACATTTACAATGTTCAGAACAAGAAGCGATTACGGGTACTGGAAATAGCCAGTCAATAAGAATACGCCGATGGGATCAGGGAAAAAGCGGTTTGTACCGAAATGTAAAGGCCAGTGAGTGGAATCACTATAGGCTACATGTGAAGAGGCGTGTTTGTGAAATGAATTGACACTTCTCAAACCAGATTATCTATTACCAGATTAATACACCCATTGTGATCACATTTAACTATACATGTATTGGGTATGTATGGTTGCAAATAATAATTCATTTTCATTATTTTCAGAACGGTTGAAGATGTACACGAGGATAATGGACAGCTGCCGCAGCAAAGAAATACGACAGAATCAGGGTACGTTATAACGGAATTGTAACAGAATTGTCTTTGAAAAATAGATTTAAGTACATTATTGTAAAACATACTTGTTTATTAAGGAAATACAGTTCGTTACGTCGTGCCGTCTTTACCACATGACCAAGCGTGCCTACTTTGATTTAATTTTCACAATTTCAATGTCCGGTGTCATTTGTATTGGAAAAGAGCCAGAAAGAATCTGACTTGAACCGACAGTTATGGTCACGTGATACAAACTTCTACACTAGTGACAGGTTCATTCCCGCGGGGTGCATAGTAAGTGCGTACATTACTCGCATACTTGGTTTGTTATTATCGCCGGGAATTGTCTTAACTACACGTATTGGGTATTATGGATTATATAAGTAATATTTCCTATTCATTATTTTCAGAACCGTTGAAGAGAGGAGGAATCCTGCAGACGAGGAAAATGGACAGCCACCGCAACAAAGCAAAACTGCAAAAGAATCAGGGTACGTTGTGTTATAATAGTATATCACCAGAATTGTCTTTGAAAAATAAATATCAAGTATATACATTATAGTAAAACATAATCATGTGTATGACATGAAGAAAAAACCGGAGACTTCTTGTTTTGGGCCTTAAAAAAATAAATGCTTATTGCAGTTCCAGCGTTCTGGCTTTGGCCTACTTGTTGAGTATTGTTATCGCCAATTATGCATAGGCACCCGGTCCTTACCAGCCTTTTAATACATCCCCACTTGATCACGTTTTGTCCAATAAGATTGTTTTAAGTGTCTTAGGTATCATGTGAATATCACATACATCTTAGTACAATGTTATCCCCAAAAATTATATAAAACTATCATAAGGTAAAGAGTACCCATCGTCAGCTTGCAACTTTGAATTGAAAATAACACATTTTAATTGAAAATATTAATTTATTTTAACAGAACAAGGAAAGGCTGGAAGGGCTATGCCATTGGGCAAGCCGAGGCAACAAAGGAATTCCAGCCACAGGAAGGGAAAAGGCGCCGTAGAGTCAATTCAAGATATTTGTAGTGTTCCTGGTGCCAGTTTTATGTTATTATTTATTGTATTAAACTTTCATATTTATTTTGTTTATTTCACAAAGTTAATATATACAATACTTAAAGCCTATGACCCTATTTATACTACTCTTAACATCATCGTTTTATATTTTACTTAGTCAACTTGTTTTAATTCGTTTGGCCTACACAGTTTTATATGCAATTTTTTGTAATTAAATTTTTTAAAGTAAGACTTGTGGTGACACCATATTAAATGTTCATTTGAGTAGTAATTAGTTCTGAAAAGAACTGGGGGTACAACTCTACGTTTCGATCAGTATGCTCTGATCGTCCTCAGGATCAGAGCATACTGATTGAAACGTTGAGTTGTACCTCCAGTTCTTTTCAGAATTAATTACTACTCAATTGAGCATTTCACATGGTGTCACCGCAATTTGTCTTACTTATCCTCGCCTCCTCACCATGCCAAGCTACGAGTTTTACTTAACTTTTTTTTTATTGTAATTTAATTTAACTCATTCACTTGATTATTTTGTTCGACTTGATGAAATAAAATTATGAGGAATTTTAGATTGTGTTTCTTGTCCTTTTTGTAATGAGTATTTAAGTACATTGAAATTTTTCAATATAAAAACACATAAACAAACCGCCAAAAAAGGATGGGAATGATGTCGTCGTAATAAACCACTGCCGCATAAATGGAGTTAAAATTCTTGGGCTTTACACAATTCTACAAATGCTAGGCATATGCTAGTGTTCGTTTTTTGGGGAATTGCATGTATATGACCGGCTGACACTAAGTGACAGTATAGGGGTGACGATACTGAAATTTTAATCGTACGATATTAGGCCAAACAAAAAAAATTGTTGAGTTGCCCTCCAGTGAAAATATTTGAAGGGGTCGGTCGGTCGGGATTTTTTTTAATTTTATTTTTAATTTTTGTCTCCTCGACTGTCATTTTAAGATTGAAATGCATTTGAACTGAAACCACATACCATGTTTTTCATTTGTATACCTATCAGCAAGGAATTTTACTTCAGAATAAAAGTATCCCAAGCATTTTTGTTGTACTTTTCGCTGTGATTGACACAGCAAATTCATCCATATTGCGTGCAATGCTCAACATGCAACATGTGAGTGGCCATTCGATTTGAAAACGTGTAGATCGAGTCGCAATCGTTGACACACGTACAGTGCGGGGAGGGACAACATGTGAGGGCCATTTGATTTGAAAACGTGTAGATTGAGTCGCAATCGTTGACATGTACAAAACAGTGCGCGAAGCCAGTGGAAAACATATGAGGGGCCATTCGATTGGAAAACATGTAGATTTGAGTCGCAATCGTTGGCACATTGTGTGCGAAGGCAGTGCACCATGTGAGGGCCGGGGCCATTCGATTTGAAAACATGTAGACTGAGTCTTGGGTACCGGTAAATTTACCGGTAAAAAAAAGTGGAAAATTTCACAAATCAAACGTATTATGTTTTATACAAAGAAAATTGGTAAGTTTCATTAATAAATAGGCCTATGAATGACGGGGAAAAAAAAAGAAAAAAAAACGACCCGAGATTTCAGCACTTTTGGGTCGGTCGGTGGAGGGCAACTCAACATCTTTTTTTTTGTGGCCTTTACCGGTACCCAAGACTCAATCTACATGTTTTCAAATCGAATGGCCCCGGCCCTCACATGGTGCACTGCCTTCGCGCACACTAAAGGATCTGAAAAAATATCCTGTCTCTTTTACACATTTCCCCAATTTGACCAATCGGTCATTATTGGTACGTTCATATACAAAAAAGCCTACTATTCCCACAAAACTCATTGTCAAATGGACAAATTTTGGAAATAGTCAAATACGGATTCACTGTATTTCAATTTGTATGACAAATACATCTTGGAAAACAAAAACAAAAAGTCAACAAAGATGTGGCGTCACTGAATGGGTTTGCACCATCATTATTTACGCTTAATACTACGTGTTTTTTTTTTACACCGCAGCGACGGGTTTTGTGCGCATTTCGCCCTTGTGTCAAGACTATGAACCCATTCAGCACGCATGCGCGCGAAGGGAATTTCGACACGCAAAAAAAACCTACCATCAACGGAGAGGAAATGGCTCCGTGAGTTCCACTGCAGAGCGCCATGGTCGACTGCAACCTAGGGTTTCGTAGTCTCCCTCTCAAGACCGGAATTTGCACTTTTACTGCACATAACCCGTCGCTGCAGTGTAAAAGAAAAATACGCTTCCTGGTACATTTTCCCCAGGCACCCGATCAGTATTTTTGCCCCAAAAATGATTACGCTTGTTTTCAACTTAAAAAAATTCAGAATTATACTCTATAAAGTCTATGGAGTAGAGTGGCAATCCTATTTTCAGTATTTTTGCCCCAAAAATGATTACGCTTGTTTTCAACTTAAAAACCAAAAAGTCATGATATCGCGACAGGAGTTCACATCATGTCTGAAAATTTCAACGTGGTACATGCACAAAATAAATTGTTATGGAGAAAATTGAAAAAAATTCAGAATTATACTCTATAAAGTCTATGGAGTAGGTGGCAATCCTATTTTCAGTATTTTTGCCCCAAAAATGATTACGCTTGTTTTCAACCTAAAAACCAAAAAGTCATGATATCGCAACAGGAGTTCACATCATGTCTGAAAATTTCAACGTGGTACATGCACAAAATAAATTGTTATGGAGAAAATTGAAAAAAATTCAGAATTATACTCTATAAAGTCTATGGAGTAGAGTGGCAATCCTATTTTCAGTATTTTGCCCCAAAAATGATTACGCTTGTTTTCAACTTAAAACCAAAAAGTCATGATATCGCGACAGGAGTTCACATCATGTCTGAAAATTTCAACGTGGTACATGCACAAAATAAATTGTTATGGAGAAAATTGAAAAAAATTCAGAATTATACTCTATGGCCGGAGTAGGTGGCAATCCTATTTTCAGTATTTTTGCCCCAAAAATGATTACGCTTGTTTTCAACCTAAAAACCAAAAAGTCATGATATCGCGACAGGAGTTCACATCATGTCTGAAAATTTCAACGTGGTACATGCACAAAATAAATTGTTATGGAGAAAATTGAAAAAAATTCAGAATTATACTCTATAAAGTCTATGGAGTAGAGTGGCAATCCTATTTTCAGTATTTTTGCCCCAAAAATGATTACGCTTGTTTTCAACTTAAAAACCAAAAAGTCATGATATCGCGACAGGAGTTCACATCATGTCTGAAAATTTCAACGTGGTACATGCACAAAATAAATTGTTATGGAGAAAATTGAAAAAAATTCAGAATTATACTCTATGGCCGGAGTAGGTGGCAATCCTATTTTCAGTATTTTTGCCCCAAAAATGATTACGCTTGTTTTCAACCTAAAAACCAAAAAGTCATGATATCGCGACAGGAGTTCACATCATGTCTGAAAATTTCAACGTGGTACATGCACAAAATAAATTGTTATGGAGAAAATTGAAAAAAATTCAGAATTATACTCTATAAAGTCTATGGAGTAGAGTGGCAATCCTATTTTCAGTATTTTTGCCCCAAAAATGATTACGCTTTGTTTTCAACTTAAAAACCAAAAAGTCATGATATCGCGACAGGAGTTCACATCATGTCTGAAAATTTCAACGTGGTACATGCACAAAATAAATTGTTATGGAGAAAATTGAAAAAAATTCAGAATTATACTCTATGGCCGGAGTAGGTGGCAATCCTATTTTCAGTATTTTTGCCCCAAAAATGATTACACTTGTTTTCAACTTAAAAACCAAAAAGTCATGATATCGCGACAGGAGTTCACATCATGTCTGAAAATTTCAACGTGGTACATGCACAAAATAAATTGTTATGGAGAAAATTGAAATAAATTCAGAATTATACTCTATAAAGTCTATGGAGTAGGTGGCAATCCTATTTTCAGTATTTTTGCCCCAAAAATGATTACGCTTGTTTTCAACCTAAAAACCAAAAAGTCATGATATCGCGACAGGAGTTCACATCATGTCTGAAAATTTCAACGTGGTACATGCACAAAATAAATTGTTATGGAGAAAATTGAAAAAAATTCTGAATTATACTCTATGGCCGGAGTAGGTGGCAATCCTATTTTCAGTATTTTTGCCCCAAAAATGATTACACTTGTTTTCAACTTAAAAACCAAAAAGTCATGATATCGCGACAGGAGTTCACATCATGTCTGAAAATTTCAACGTGGTACATGCACAAAATAAATTGTTATGGAGAAAATTGAAAAAAATTCAGAATTATACTCTATAAAGTCTATGGAGTAGGTGGCAATCCTATTTTCAGTATTTTTGCCCCAAAAATGATTACGCTTGTTTTCAACCTAAAAACCAAAAAGTCATGATATCGCGACAGGAGTTCACATCATGTCTGAAAATTTCAACGTGGTACATGCACAAAATAAATTGTTATGGAGAAAATTGAAAAAATTCTGAATTATACTCTATAAAGTCTATGGAGAGTGGCAATCCTATTTTCAGTATTTTTGCCCCAAAAATGATTACGCTTGTTTTCAACTTAAAACCAAAAAGTCATGATATCGCGACAGGAGTTCACATCATGTCTGAAAATTTCAACGTGGTACATGCACAAAATAAATTGTTATGGGAAAATTGAAAAAAATTCTGAATTATACTCTATAAAGTCTATGGAGTAGAGTGGCAATCCTATTTTCAGTATTTTTGCCCCAAAAATGATTACGCTTGTTTTCAACTTAAAAACCAAAAAGTCATGATATCGCGACAGGAGTTCACATCATGTCTGAAAATTTCAACGTGGTACATGCACAAAATAAATTGTTATGGAGAAAATTGAAAAAAATTCAGAATTATACTCTATAAAGTCTATGGAGTAGGTGGCAATCCTATTTTCAGTATTTTTGCCCCAAAAATGATTACGCTTGTTTTCAACCTAAAAACCAAAAAGTCATGATATCGCGACAGGAGTTCACATCATGTCTGAAAATTTCAACGTGGTACATGCACAAAATAAATTGTTATGGAGAAAATTGAAAAAAATTCTGAATTATACTCTATGGCCGGAGTAGGTGGCAATCCTATTTTCAGTATTTTTGCCCCAAAAATGATTACACTTGTTTTCAACTTAAAAACCAAAAAGTCATGATATCGCGACAGGAGTTCACATCATGTCTGAAAATTTCAACGTGGTACATGCACAAAATAAATTGTTATGGAGAAAATTGAAAAAAATTCAGAATTATACTCTATAAAGTCTATGGAGTAGGTGGCAATCCTATTTTCAGTATTTTTGCCCCAAAAATGATTACGCTTGTTTTCAACCTAAAAACCAAAAAGTCATGATATCGCGACAGGAGTTCACATCATGTCTGAAAATTTCAACGTGGTACATGCACAAAATAAATTGTTATGGAGAAAATTGAAAAAAATTCTGAATTATACTCTATAAAGTCTATGGAGTAGAGTGGCAATCCTATTTTCAGTATTTTGCCCCAAAATGATTACGCTTTGTTTTCAACTTAAAACCAAAAAGTCATGATATCGCGACAGGAGTTCACATCATGTCTGAAAATTTCAACGTGGTACATGCACAAAATAAATTGTTATGGAGAAAATTGAAAAAAATTCTGAATTATACTCTATAAAGTCTATGGAGTAGAGTGGCAATCCTATTTTCAGTATTTTGCCCCAAAATGATTACGCTTTGTTTTCAACTTAAAACCAAAAGTCATGATATCGCGACAGGGTTCACATCATGTCTGAAAATTTCAATGGTACATGCACAAAATAAATTGTTATGGAGAAAATTGAAAAAAATTCAGAATTATACTCTATAAAGTCTATGGAGTAGGTGGCAATCCTATTTTCAGTATTTTTGCCCCAAAAATGATTACGCTTGTTTTCAACCTAAAAACCAAAAAGTCATGATATCGCGACAGGAGTTCACATCATGTCTGAAAATTTCAACGTGGTACATGCACAAAATAAATTGTTATGGAGAAAATTGAAAAAAATTCAGAATTATACTCTATGGCCGGAGTAGGTGGCAATCCTATTTTCAGTATTTTTGCCCCAAAAATGATTACGCTTGTTTTCAACCTAAAAACCAAAAAGTCATGATATCGCAACAGGAGTTCACATCATGTCTGAAAATTTCAACGTGGTACATGCACAAAATAAATTGTTATGGAGAAAATTGAAAAAAATTCAGAATTATACTCTATAAAGTCTATGGAGTAGGTGGCAATCCTATTTTCAGTATTTTTGCCCCAAAATGATTACGCTTGTTTTCAACCTAAAACCAAAAAGTCATGATATCGCGACAGGAGTTCACATCATGTCTGAAAATTTCAACGTGGTACATGCACAAAATAAATTGTTATGGAGAAAATTGAAAAATTCAGAATTATACTCTATGGGCCGGAGTAGGTGGCAATCCTATTTTCAGTATTTTTGCCCCAAAAATGATTACACTTGTTTTCAACTTAAAAACCAAAAAGTCATGATATCGCGACAGGAGTTCACATCATGTCTGAAAATTTCAACGTGGTACATGCACAAAATAAATTGTTATGGAGAAAATTGAAAAAAATTCAGAATTATACTCTATAAAGTCTATGGAGTAGGTGGCAATCCTATTTTCAGTATTTTTGCCCCAAAAATGATTACGCTTGTTTTCAACCTAAAAACCAAAAAGTCATGATATCGCGACAGGAGTTCACATCATGTCTGAAAATTTCAACGTGGTACATGCACAAAATAAATTGTTATGGAGAAAATTGAAAAAAATTCTGAATTATACTCTATAAAGTCTATGGAGTAGAGTGGCAATCCTATTTTCAGTATTTTTGCCCCAAAAATGATTACGCTTTGTTTTCAACTTAAAACCAAAAGTCATGATATCGCGACAGGAGTTCACATCATGTCTGAAAATTTCAACGGGTACATGCACAAAATAAATTGTTATGGAGAAAATTGAAAAAAATTCAGAATTATACTCTATAAAGTCTATGGAGTAGGTGGCAATCCTATTTTCAGTATTTTTGCCCCAAAAATGATTACGCTTGTTTTAAACCTAAAAACAAAAAAGTCATGATATCGCTGACAGGAGTTCACATCATGTCTGAAAATTTCAACGTGGTACATGCACAAAATAAATTGTTATGGAGAAAATTGAAAAAAATTCTGAATTATACTCTATGGCCGGAGTAGGTGGCAATCCTATTTTCAGTATTTTTGCCCCAAAAATGATTACACTTGTTTTCAACTTAAAAACCAAAAAGTCATGATATCGCGACAGGAGTTCACATCATGTCTGAAAATTTCAACGTGGTACATGCACAAAATAAATTGTTATGGAGAAAATTGAAAAAAATTCAGAATTATACTCTATAAAGTCTATGGAGTAGGTGGCAATCCTATTTTCAGTATTTTTGCCCCAAAAATGATTACGCTTGTTTTCAACCTAAAAACCAAAAAGTCATGATATCGCGACAGGAGTTCACATCATGTCTGAAAATTTCAACGTGGTACATGCACAAAATAAATTGTTATGGAGAAAATTGAAAAAAATTCTGAATTATACTCTATGGCCGGAGTAGGTGGCAATCCTATTTTCAGTATTTTTGCCCCAAAAATGATTACACTTGTTTTCAACTTAAAACCAAAAGTCATGATATCGCGACAGGAGTTCACATCATGTCTGAAAATTTCAACGTGGTACATGCACAAAATAAATTGTTATGGAGAAAATTGAAAAATTCAGAATTATACTCTACAAAGTCTATGGAGTAGGTGGCAATCCTATTTTCAGTATTTTTGCCCCAAAAATGATTACGCTTGTTTTCAACCTAAAAACCAAAAAGTCATGATATCGCGACAGGAGTTCACATCATGTCTGAAAATTTCAACGTGGTACATGCACAAAATAAATTGTTATGGAGAAAATTGAAAAAAAATTCTGAATTATACTCTATAAAGTCTATGGAGTAGAGTGGCAATCCTATTTTCAGTATTTTGCCCCAAAAATGATTACGCTTTGTTTTCAACTTAAAAACCAAAAAGTCATGATATCGCGACAGGAGTTCACATCATGTCTGAAAATTTCAACGTGGTACATGCACAAAATAAATTGTTATGGAGAAAATTGAAAAAAATTCTGAATTATACTCTATAAAGTCTATGGAGTAGAGTGGCAATCCTATTTTCAGTATTTTTGCCAAAAAAATGATTTAGCTTTTTTTCAACTTAAAAACCAAAAAGTCATGATATCGCGACAGGAGTTCACATCATGTCTGAAAATTTCAACGTGGTACATGCACAAAATAAATTGTTATGGAGAAAATTGAAAAAAATTCAGAATTATACTCTATAAAGTCTATGGAGTAGGTGGCAATCCTATTTTCAGTATTTTTGCCCCAAAAATGATTACGCTTGTTTTCAACCTAAAAACCAAAAAGTCATGATATCGCGACAGGAGTTCACATCATGTCTGAAAATTTCAACGTGGTACATGCACAAAATAAATTGTTATGGAGAAAATTGAAAAAATTCAGAATTATACTCTATGGCCGGAGTAGAGTGGCAATCCTATTTTCAGTATTTTGCCCCAAAATGATTACGCTTTGTTTTCAACCTAAAAACCAAAAAGTCATGATATCGCAACAGGAGTTCACATCATGTCTGAAAATTTCAACGTGGTACATGCACAAAATAAATTGTTATGGAGAAATTGAAAAAATTCAGAATTATACTCTATAAAGTCTATGGAGTAGGTGGCAATCCTATTTTCAGTATTTTTGCCCCAAAATGATTACGCTTGTTTTCAACCTAAAAAAACCAAAGTCATGATATCGCGACAGGAGTTCACATCATGTCTGAAAATTTCAACGTGGTACATGCACAAAATAAATTGTTATGGAGAAAATTGAAAAAAATTCAGAATTATACTCTATGGCCGGAGTAGGTGGCAATCCTATTTTCAGTATTTTTGCCCCAAAAATGATTACACTTGTTTTCAACTTAAAAACCAAAAAGTCATGATATCGCGACAGGAGTTCACATCATGTCTGAAAATTTCAACGTGGTACATGCACAAAATAAATTGTTATGGAGAAAATTGAAAAAAATTCAGAATTATACTCTATAAAGTCTATGGAGTAGGTGGCAATCCTATTTTCAGTATTTTTGCCCCAAAAATGATTACGCTTGTTTTCAACCTAAAAACCAAAAAGTCATGATATCGCTGACAGGAGTTCACATCATGTCTGAAAATTTCAACGTGGTACATGCACAAAATAAATTGTTATGGAGAAAATTGAAAAAATTCTGAATTATACTCTATAAAGTCTATGTGGGTAGAGTGGCAATCCTATTTTCAGTATTTTTGCCCCAAAATGATTACGCTTTTGTTTTCAACTTAAAAACCAAAAAGTCATGATATCGCGACAGGAGTTCACATCATGTCTGAAAATTTCAACGTGGTACATGCACAAAATAAATTGTTATGGAGAAAATTGAAAAATTCAGAATTATACTCTATGGCCGGAGTAGGTGGCAATCCTATTTTCAGTATTTTTGCCCCAAAATGATTACGCTTGTGTTTCAACCTAAAACCAAAAAGTCATGATATCGCGACAGGAGTTCACATCATGTCTGAAAATTTCAACGTGGTACATGCACAAATAAATTGTTATGGAGAAAATTGAAAAAATTCAGAATTATACTCTATAAAGTCTATGGAGTAGAGTGGCAATCCTATTTTCAGTATTTTTGCCCCAAAATGATTACGCTTTGTTTTCAACTTAAAAACCAAAAAGTCATGATATCGCGACAGGAGTTCACATCATGTCTGAAAATTTCAACGTGGTACATGCACAAAATAAATTGTTATGGAGAAAATTGAAAAAAATTCTGAATTATACTCTATAAAGTCTATGGAGTAGAGTGGCAATCCTATTTTCAGTATTTTTGCCCCAAAAATGATTACGCTTGTTTTCAACTTAAAAACCAAAAAGTCATGATATCGCGACAGGAGTTCACATCATGTCTGAAAATTTCAACGTGGTACATGCACAAAATAAATTGTTATGGAGAAAATTGAAAAAAATTCAGAATTATACTCTATGGCCGGAGTAGGTGGCAATCCTATTTTCAGTATTTTTGCCCCAAAAATGATTACACTTGTTTTCAACTTAAAAACCAAAAAGTCATGATATCGCGACAGGAGTTCACATCATGTCTGAAAATTTCAACGTGGTACATGCACAAAATAAATTGTTATGGAGAGAAATTGAAAAATTCAGAATTATACTCTATGGCCGGAGTAGGTGGCAATCCTATTTTCAGTATTTTGCCCCAAAATGATTACGCTTTGTTTTCAACCTAAAACCAAAAAGTCATGATATCGCGACAGGAGTTCACATCATGTCTGAAAATTTCAACGTGGTACATGCACAAAATAAATTGTTATGGAGAAAATTGAAAAAATTCAGAATTATACTCATAAAGTCTATGGAGTAGAGTGGCAATCTATTTTCAGTATTTTTGCCCCAAAATGATTACGCTTGTTTTCAACTTAAAAACCAAAAGTCATGATATCGCGACAGGAGTCTCACATCATGTCTGAAAATTTCAACGTGGTACATGCACAAATAAATTGTTATGGAGAAAATTGAAAAATTCTGAATTATACTCTTATAAAGTCTATGGAGTAGAGTGGCAATCCTATTTTCAGTATTTTTGCCCAAAAATGATTACGCTTTGTTTTCAACTTAAAAACCAAAAGTCATGATATCGCTGACAGGAGTTCACATCATGTCTGAAAATTTCAACGTGGTACATGCACAAAATAAATTGTTATGGAGAAAATTGAAAAATTCAGAATTATACTCTATGGCCGGAGCAGGTGGCAATCCTATTTTCAGTATTTTGCCCCAAAATGATTACACTTGTTTTCAACTTAAAAACCAAAAAGTCATGATATCGCGACAGGAGTTCACATCATGTCTGAAAATTTCAACGGTACATGCACAAAATAAATTGTTATGGGAGAAAATTGAAAAAAATTCAGAATTATACTCTATAAAGTCTATGGAGTAGGTGGCAATCCTATTTTCAGTATTTTTTGCCCCAAAATGATTACGCTTTGTTTTCAACCTAAAAACCAAAAAGTCATGATATCGCGACAGGAGTTCACATCATGTCTGAAAAATTTCAACGTGGTACATGCACAAAATAAATTGTTATGGAGAAAATTGAAAAAAATTCAGAATTATACTCTATGGTCGAGTAGGTGGCAATCCTATTTTCAGTATTTTTGCCCCAAAATGATTACACTTGTTTCAACTTAAAACCAAAAAGTCATGATGATATCGCGACAGGAGTTCACATCATGTCTGAAAATTTCAACGGTACATGCACAAAATAAATTGTTATGGAGAAAAAGGTACAAAGCCTTGCACATCTACGAAGTTCGAGTGAATCACACGCATCGCCAGTGTGCCGACAAGGCAAGCTTTTAACCGGCCCAACTCAGGCTGATGGTACAGTGGTCAACTCGTTCATCACACTGGCACCCGACTAATGTCAGTACATGTACAATGTACATGTACAGAGTACATATCATATTACATTGTACATTGCAACCGTACTGCTGGGTGGATGCCGGTGTTGATCAATATGCTTAACTTCATCCTTTCATTCCGTCTACCTCTTTCAATACTCTCATAGCCTTGGTTTACGCTTGTTTTCAACAAAAAAAGAAAAAGTCATGATATCGAGGCCTTTGTTCACATTTTCAGAGTAACATCGATCCAAATCGCTTAACAAATATTTATATTGCATGACAAGGTATGTGTTCTCGTTCAATTAATAAGAAAACGTTTTACGCGCTATAGGCATTCTACACAGCTGTAATCTAATATTTATATTGGTTATTATGATGACGATTGTTCTCGCTGGCCAATAGAACAAATTGTTACGCTATGCATAGGGCATTGCACACGTAAGCACTCGTACATACCCCGAGTGCCTTCCAATGAATGGATCAAATTGGCCGCTGGATCTTAGGATGAGAAATGTAATTCCAGTTGACGATAATTTGTTTGGTGACAATCAGTATTTTACACGCAAAGATCTAAATTACAGGTACACGTGACATCATCTGACCAAAACATTTAAAGAAAAGTAGGATGCATGATATCTATTTATTTATTTACTTATATTCATAGTTACTTTTTAATAAAAATAAAGTGCAGGATTTATAACCAAATACCACCACAAATACCGCGAAATACGGTTTTTCAAAAATAAAACCGGGTTTTTATAAAATCATCCGCTTTTGAGCCCAGAGCGGGTCAATTTATCCCGACAGTCGAGGGCTTACGCTTTACTGGTCCTCGCCGTATCCTTGTTGTTCGGCAACGATTATTAAAACAACCCATGATAATTAGGAACCCCGATGGATGAATTGTTATTTTAAGTCCAATTGTTAGTATCTGTTTTGGCCCATAACATACCCTCAGTTCGGTAATCAATGCATTATAATTATTGTCCATTTCCCAATTACACTCTGGAATATGATATATATTATTCTAAACGTATCCCCTTCCGATGAAAAACAGATTAACAGGCCTATACCTAAATATACACCTATCACGCACGCCCTATCACAGCACGCCAACCCATTCTCAGCACAGACACCTATTCTCATATGGGCAAGGTCAGTGGTATCTGAGCAAATTGGTGCATGTCCCCGGCCGTTGTATACCACTACCAGTGTTTTTAGATTGAAATTTACAGACACTTCGTAAGTGTTTTAATCTCTCTTTATCGCCTCTTGTGTGCAAGTTGTAAGCAGTCGCGTTATACTCGGTTAAACCACGGTTAAACTTGCATCCTCATTATCACATTGAACAAAGGTTTACAGTTATGAATAACAAAGGAAATCCTGGCCGGAAACCACTCGGTTAAAACGCGGTGAGAATGCGGTTGAATAGCCGGCTTAAATCAAAGGGTTAAACATGGGTTAAAACACGGTTAAAAAAACATTTAACCGAGTCTCTTTATATTTTAACCGAGGAGATTTTCACAGTGTTAGTCTTCTTGTAAACTATTCAGGGCACAGTCAAGAACTATCATTAGATTTCATTTAATTTGACAAATCAAACTTACTTGAGTTATCTACAGTAATGGTGATATTAGCAGATGCCGTCATCCCATCATCCATTACTAGGTTACAGGAACATGAACAATTCATGTTTTCATTGGAGGAACCATTGATGTGCAACACCATAATCTCATTTCCCGAGCTGGTTGACTTGAGTTGTGTATACGGTAGATTCGCACATGGATCACAGTTGATTTTGTCATCAACTACACGTAGATTATTTCCCTGTGAGGCCTTAGCTACAAGATACAGGTTGACAGGCTGACTGGGTATACGAAGAGTCCTTCTCTGACTTGATGGATGTGTAAGGATTATAATTCCATTATCTGAAAAGTACGTAGGAAATATTGCACATACAAGGATTATAGGGATAAAAGTTGACAAGCAGATTAATGATTTCATAGGCGGATCCAGAAGGGAGGGCTAAGGGGCTGTGAAAAGAGGGAGGGGAGGGAAAC
>CM055834.1:18134371-18161206 GCA_029582265.1 Zoroaster sp. YZ-2022 | reverse complement strand
TTTATTATTATTATTATTATTATTATTATTATTATTATTATTATTATTATTATTATTATTATTATTATTATTTCGCTTAGCACAGCATGAAAAGAAAGATCTTGTTTTCCTTTCTGCCGGTTACACCTCGAGGTCAAGCTACGTGCCATGTGTAGATCTCGAGTGTCTTTTCGCAGAATCGCTTGCGTGCTCCCTAAGGCGCCGCCTTCTGTAGTAATCTACTCTAACAGATGTTCCCTATCTCCTTGAGATGTTTCTCAACGCCCTTCAGGATTGTACCCAGTGCTCCCCACTACACAAGAATAACCTTCACCTTGACTTGCCACAGCTTGCGAAGTTATCTCGCTAAATCCTGATATTTCTGTACCTTCTCCTTCTCCTTCGAAGCTACTCTACTATCACCCGGCACAGCTATATCAATAAGATGACACATCTTTGCGTGCTTATCCAAGACAACAACATCCGGCCGTCTATGTTCTATAACATGATCTGTCTGATAATGTTTGAAGTCTGAGAATCTTGACATGATCCGTTTCTTCAACCTTTTCACGGTACATGGTCGTACCACTTCGATTGCACCTTGACACCGTACTTCTTACACAGATCCCAATGGATCACCTTGGCAAACTTGTCGTGTCTGCCTTTTGTACTCTGTCTGAGCATGCACTCTGCATTCGCTGACAATGTGAAATACAGATCTCCTCCCGCCGCATTGCACATTCTGCACATAGAAGAGACATCTGACTTCTCGATCCTTGCCTTCATCACATTCGTCGGCATGAGACTGGTCTTGCGCTGCAGTAAATCAGACCCTCAGTTTCTTTCTTTAGTTCTCCTCTCCTCAACCATTCCCAAAGTCTTGCTTTCTACTTGCCACTTCTTCTTTACATCTCAGGAATCGGCCGTGAAGTGGTTTTCCTGCCAATCTCGTGTTCTTTCTTCTCTTCTTTGATTCTTATACTCCTTTTGGACCTAATTCGTCTTTGCCTTCATGTGTATTTCTGCAACCTTCAACAACTTTTCCCGAGTGCTTCTTACATGACACTGCGAGCTCCTTCTCTCGATCATTAACGCTGCACAACCTGATACACTAAGTAACCTCTTCCGCCCTCTCGACCTTGCTAGATAGAGTCTACTGACATTCGACCGTGGATGTAACATACCGTACATCGTCCATTACTTTCCTCGTTTTCCTGTCAGCAACATCTAGATCTGCCTTAGTCCACTCGACAAATTCCTGCACTGTGTCTCATTAGTGACACAGGCCCAAGTGTTGATCAGCTTTATCATATTCCTCCATTCAGCTTGGACTTCAAACACTTCTTCACTCGTCTTATATACTCTTTCTTAAGTCTCTCTTTCGATTCCTTGTGCAGTACATGATCTAGCTTCCAAGCACTCGCAAGATACTTCATAACTTTCTTCTTCACCAACGCCCTCGATTGTGTGCCATCTGGTAAAGCAATTCCATCCAGATATGCCTTTACCCCTCTTCATGGTCATCGCAGCACATTGTTCTCCAGACCAACTTCATGCCAATGTCATCGCTGAAGATCCGTACAGTCTGCACCAAAGTTGAAGTCAATCTCTTTCTCGTTCTTCGCAAACAACTTCGGTGTCGTCCATGAAGAGAAGATGAAGTTAATCTTGCATCCATAATCCTTACCGTCATCCTCGTATCCCGCACTAACCGGTCCTCCATAAAATCATCGTCAAAGGGAAACAGCGCCAAAACAAACAACAGTTGAGACAGAGAATCACCCTGGAAAATACCTCGTGTGATATTTACCTTACCAAGACATTCATCACTAGCCGTCAGATTTGTTCTCCATGTCTTCATGCTCTCACCCAGAAGACATTTCACCGCATCAGCTGCCCCTATCATATCCAAACATTCCATAATCCACGAGTGTGATACCCTGGCCAGATTAGTTTTCCTGTTCCTACAGTCCTTTAGCACCGTCTTATCAATGATGAGTTGGTCTTCGTTCCTCTTGACCGCTTCTTGCAACCTTTCTGCTCATCTGGAAATAACTGCTGATCTTCTATGTGGCTATACAGATCTTCTGCAATGATACCGGTCAGAAGTTTATACATCATGGGTAGACATGTAATAGGTCGATAGTTACTTGCAACGTTACCCTTCTTAATGTCCTTCTTCATGATGAGAACCGTTCTGCTTCCAGTCATCCACGTCGGAACGTTGCCACGCACTAAGCATTGTTGCAGCTGCTGGGCTATTCTTTCGTGAAGACTATCAGTTCTTTAGCAGTATCCGTGCACTTGGTCTGGTCCTGGGCTTTCCAACCGGCACTTTCCTCAACTGTTTCTTCACCTGCTCACATCAATCTGAAATCCCTCTTGTTGTTGTACATTCTTTAACTCGTTCTTTCACGTCGGCTAACCATTCTGCTTGTCTGTTATGATCACCAGGCTGATCCCAAAGGCCACCCCAAAAAATTCCTTGCCTGTGCTGGCTCTGGGCCCACTTGTGAGTTGTCACATTTCCGTCCATTTCTTTGAATAATTGACGTTGATTTGTACTGAATAGGCGATTTTGATGAAACTGCCTGACTCTGTCATCGTACCCTTACTGCAGCTCTCGCCTTCACCTTTGCTTTATTTATTCCTTAACTACACTCATCCTTCATTTTACTTGATACTTCTTCATTAATCTGTTCCTCATATCTGAATCTTTCATTGCACCTCTATCCATTTGTCTATTCTACTGAGATCTTTATGCGTAACTCGTTAATTTGGCCTCAAGTCTGCGTTTCCACCAAGGTGTATTATCTTTATGTCGTGATTGTGAATGTGAAGATTTTACCCTGATCTCTCCACACATAACTGCACCTGTAAAGACAAGATCGTTAATTTCAGAAAGATTAGTAGTACTTACCGTCCCATTGATTCTACTTACCATAGCTGACACATTTGTCAGCTTTTTTTCCTTGGGACCTGGCGCAATGCAGGAATACTCCACTTACCTGTCCCTTTTACCGATACCATTACCTCTTCAATCCTCTTCCTAATCTCTAGCTCTTCCCTCCGTCAAGTCTTCTGTTTCTCTCTTCATTCCTCCACTGACCTCATCCGCACTCTGGGAACTTGACAGCCACCAGCGACCACGTTGTTTCCTCCTCCTGCACTTCTTTATCCCCAGCCTCTGTCCGTGATATTATTCTACTCATCTCTTCCACCTCAACTTTCGTTAGCCACTGATTATGTTTGATTTGTTTTACCTGGTCGGCAAGCCGCTGTTCGCTTTATTTCAAACATGCCTTTATCCTGCCATATGTTAATCATTCTCCTTCTGTACCCTCTGTTCTCTGGCTTGCTCCTTATAAAACATTCCATTGCAATTCTGTTATCGTCCTTACATCCACTTTCTCCTGTTTACAGCACGATTTCTGTTATTGTTCTGAGCAGTGTGTGTACGATCTGGCAGTACCTGCTCAAGCATACCGACCAGAACGGGCGATGGACTTCCTCTTTGAGAGTTCGTCGCTGATTCACCGTTGTGTTGATGCTGCATAGCATTCATTATTATCATCACAAAATTGTGAGAAAAGTTGTATTGTTTCAGGGGAAATTACATGCAAAAGCGATGTGCATTTCACCCTGCAGTAGTTCACTCAGCGTTAGTTGATATCAATATGTTGTTGTTGTTGTTGTTGTTGTTGTTGTTGTTGTTGTTGTTGTTGTTGTTGTTGTTGTTGTTGTTGTTGTTGTTGTTGCTGTTTGTTATTCTTGTTATTCTTATTGTTATTCTTGTTGTTGTTGTTATTATTATTGTTATTTTTGTTTGTTATTATTATTGTTGTTATTCGTTTATTGTTGTTGTTATTGTATTATTGTTGTGTTATTGTTGCTGTTATTATTATTGCTGTTGTTATTATTATTTATTATTATTATTATTATGTGCTGTTGCTGTTGTTGTTATTTGCTGTTATTGCTGTTGCTGTTATTGCTGTTGCCGTTGCTTTATTATTATTGTTATTATTGTTATTATTTATTATTGTGCTGTTATTATTGTTATTATGCTGTTGCTGTTATTGTTGCTTATTATTTATGTTATTTTATTATTTATTATTATTCATTGCCGCTGTCATTGCTCGTCAGTTATTCAATTATTTATTGTTGTTATTATTATTATTGTTATTCGTTTATTGTTATTAATTATTGCCGTTGCTGCTGTATTTCGTCATTATTGTTGCCATTCGTTCATCATTGTTGCCGTTATTTATTATTTATTTATTATTTATTTATTGTTATTATTATTATTGTTGTTATTATTATAATTGGCTCGTTATGTATTCGTCGTCGGCCGCTCGTCGTTAAGCTCAGTTCGTCGTTGGTTATTATTGTTATTGTCGTCGTTATTATTATTATTTATTTATTGTCATTATTATTAGTTATTATTGTCACGTCATTTCATTGTTGTTGTTGTTATTGTTATTGTTGTTATTGTTGTTATTTATTCATTGTTGTTATTGTTATTGTTGTTATTGTTATTATTTATTATTATTATTGTTGTTGTTGTTGTTGTTGTTGTTGTTGTTATTATTATTATTGTTATTCATTATTGTTGTTGTTATTGTTGTTATTGTTGTTGTTATTGTTATTTATTTATGTTGCCGTTGTTGTTGTTGTTGTTGTTGTTTGTTGTTGTATCAGTACGTGCCTCAGGCGGAAACGTCTATGACACCACTGATGACATCATCGATGTTTATAGAACCTTTTATTCCGACATTTTTGGGAGGATCCAGTCGAAAAGATTTACAGTCTTATTTCTAGATAACCTCAATGTGAGTGTAGCTGAGGACCTCTGTTCTGCTTGTTTTTAACTTAGGCCCCTTTTAATACAGTTTGGACGCGTTCAGACCGCGGTTTTGCCGTGGTTGCATGCCAAGGGACGTACTGGCCGCGGCCTGGCTGCGGCCTGGCTGACCCAGTGCGCTCACGCGAGGCCGAGTTAATGAAGCTGCAGCTCCTCAAGCTTCATTGATATGTAAATGAACTGTTGAATATTCATGATCCAGGTGATGACAGCGGTCACCGCGGTTGCTTTTGTTGGAGGTATCCTGCTGGCGCTGGTAACTTGTGCCCGGATATAAACTGGGCTAATTCATGATGAAAACTGTTGCCGCGGTTTGGACAAGTTCAGACAGCAGTTTTGTCTTCCGATGCAAGATAATAAAATAGATATACATTCAAACAGATATACATTTTCATCATTCATGTTGAAAAAAAAAGAGTTTACTATTGCCGAACTTACTGGAAACTTGTTGAGATAAACGACGGTTAAAATTATCATAATATTTATCGTAATGATGCGTTTATTTTATTTTCAGCACAGAACAAATTAATGTCAACGTCAGGCGATGCACCAAAATAAGAAATATGCCTTGTGATAATTACGATCATTTTGTTCAAAAATTTGAATTACTGATGGAACAGCTTCAAAATAGTAGAGACTGTTTTGGTCTACAATAAAATGGGAGAATGTTACGATTAAAACCTATTAAATCTTTTGGCGGGATCTTTCCACTTCCCGCTGTACGTCTTCACGCGAGTTGTATTTTGTCATTGAAACGGAAAGGATTATAACGGCACTTTTTCGTAACAATTATACCAATGGGCATCAGATTGCAGGGATGTACCACCGATCAATTAAACGGTTATGAAAGCCTATTATGAAAACTACAAGAAATGTAGGCCTATAAACAAGAAACAAAAATTGTAGTAAATGTTGATAAAAATGATGTTACATTTAATTTTGTACCGTCAGTTTTGTGACTGTGTATGCACTCCGGCAGGCATAGGCCGTAATCCTTGTTATTAATCCTTAATCGTTCGCCTTTTTATTACCAATTTATGGCCAATAAGTCCCGACTGCCGTACCATTTTTCACCTTTTTAAACCCTTTTTTGTCACCCTCTGTGCCTATCTTATTCATGTAATCATGTTGTAACACATGGACTAAATCTACAATATGAAGGTTATAGTGACTATAATATAACAGCCGTTTTTTCCATGATTACACAAAATCACCCCCCAAATGGTTGATTTCTAATCAGCATGCCTTCATCTTGGAGACAGTGAGCTATTTTTGGAGTTCATGGACCAATCAACTTGTTTCTATGTACGCACTGTTTATCGTTCCGTCATGTCCCGACAGCCTGTTTTGTGTCGTAAGGGTTATGTTAAGTGCTTTTTTGTATAGCCTATAGTTACATAATATAGGCATATACACCCAAATTCAACAGCCAGTAGAACCTTTTTCGACACCGCATGGGTCGCGTGCCGTGGCAGCTTGCAGAGCGCGCGGCCGCGGTCGGGCTGCTGTCTACATGTCGTTGGTATTGTACGGTGCATAGGGATCGTTAAACGCTAGGCCATGGAGCCATGCCAGCAGGTTATAATTGCGCTGGCACGGCAAATGTGTACGCACGTATGTTGCATGCATGCCGAGAAATCAATGTACAGTTGTACACTTGTTTAGCACTATTAAGACATTAAATATAATTATTCCTATTTCTATTGTGTCCAGGTTTGCAGGCCCATTTAGGTATATCAGGGTTCGCAAACAAGGACCCACGACCTTTTATATCAATGACTGTCCTTTATTCATGAAAGGGGTTGGGTCCAATGATTCAATTGTTTGGCCCATGAACAACTGTGACCAGCTTGCCTTTTAGCGCGTTTATTATTGATAGTAATTAGTATCAATACTTCTTCCAGATGTTACCAACTTTCTGCGTTTTGTCGAAATAAAACGACAATATTCCGACAGACATGACAGAGCAGAGCCACCGTCTATCGTTGCCCCAGCAGTTGGAGTCGGTGCCATTCAACCCTGCCGTTCTATTTTTTCATGATAAGTATCCTCACGTACATACATATCATGCATAATACACTAAAATGGAGAAATGCGCTAATAATGAGTTTGTGTTAATATTAATATAATGTAATGCTTTTATACAAAATAATGTGCGGTTTCCGAGCGACTCAGATATGTTTTGTGGGGGCCCATTCAACCCAAAATATCATAGAAATTGTACGTTTTGCGTTTGTAGTAGATAGACGGTTAAGACAACTCGACCCTTGTATTGGACACGACCCTCGACTAAAAATATATCTACATCCCCGGAAGTACATAGTATCATACATGTATGTAATTGTCGCACCTGTGAAATGACGCACTTAACTCCTTTAGCTTACCGTTTCTCGAAAACTTAAAAAACTATGGCGTGTTAATGGTTGCATAAACTTATCTATGTCATGCTTGTTACAAAAATTAAAAAAAATTATTGAGAAAATGAACATTAATATCATGGTTATGAAAAGAAATATTTTATTTGACAAAATGTTCACAGAATTTTTACACATTTCATTATAAAAATTTTAACCACCTTCCATTTTATTGGTCTTTCAAGAATATTGATTAAAAGGTTTGAGAGCTTCTCGAAATTATACCATATGTTGAATTTCATTTACTATCAGTTAATGTCCAGTTGATTATAGAACCTTAGGTACATGTACTCTTCACAACTCATACATTTTAAATCAACGTCAACATAAAATCTAATACTTATTTTATCTTATCATATTTTTTATTTTCCAGGTAAAGAAAATTTGCCACTGCCAGCCCAGTCCCAGAAGAGGCAGCTAAATTCTTCAAAGTGCTACACAAGCAACAAAAAATGAGGACCCTCTGTTGACCAAATTTTTCCTGGAATTGTGGAGACAACTCAGAAATTCATTGAGCAGAATGGATTTGAGTTCCATAGGAGACGCCAGAAACAACAGCGAAATGCGGAACTAATTTTGCCCATGTACGCAACCATTTACTACAAGTAGTACCTGATTTGAAAGAACACTGGGAGAATTTAGGTAATTTGAGTTTTATTTAATTTCAGAAATTGATTTACATGTAGAAGAAGAGCCATTTAAGTATTGTATATAATTTTCTAAATGTCAGTTGTGATGTCAGAATGAGATCTGCAAAATAATTTTCAGAAATTATTCACGATATTTGTTTTGCAATCCCATTCAGAACTATCATTAGAATGAATGAACAAATCTTAAATACATTTTTAAAAAAATTGTCTTATTTTTTGATTTGTATATCTGATTCATTAACTATACCATTTGAAAATTAATTATAAATATAATCTAGTAATATTAGTAGTTAAACTGATGTTCCACTTTCATAAGCACTTATGTTTGCATGTAACAATATGGTGCATGTTTTATATTTATGCGAAAATGCAAAGTGCTATAAAGTATTTCAATTTATTTTTTCATTCTTAAATTTAAGGTCTCTCTACTATACGGCGATGGATGAAGGCACCCTCTGCAAGACATAATACCTCCAAGGACTATAAGGGATACATTGACGCCAAAGTGCCAAGAAAAACAAATACTCTCCGTGAAGCTAATGACAATGAACATTACTAAAACTTATAGCTTTGCATGGTGAGGAGGATAAGTAAGACTAATTGCGGTACCTGCACTTCTTTTCAGAACTAATTACTACACAATTGAGAATTTCACATTTCACATGGTGTCATCGCAATTAGTCTTACTTACTATTCTGCACGAGTGCAGTATGCTCTGCGCCGCAGCAAGTGCTCACCCTTCTGTCATGTATTCTGTGCCCGGATAACAAGAACAAGTTGAGAGTTAGTTCAGCCACTCCTGCAGTTGATCGCAGGTGTACAATCGCAAACATTTTCCCAACAGCTGACTCGCTTAACTACTGGGACCATGGTTTTCCAACGCCTGGATATCTAATCACTCCTGGTTATCAAGAGATGACTCCACCTAACCCTCCAAAGCTTACACTCGACAAGCATGGACGACAAAAATACAGCCATCCTGAACGAAGTGGCATATATGTCATCAATAGAGGACCTCGCATGAAAACCAGTAGTATTGCAAGTCATGCAAATGACGTTTTACCACTCATTACGGCCAGCGGCAAGTCCTGTGTGACTATTCTTGCAGACGGTGGTGCCGACTTCCATGTTAACCACATCACCAATGAATGGTATTACATGAAGATTTTCAAGAATTTAAACCTAGATGTACTGCTTGCCACCACCCACTGCCCTGGTTTTTCTGCAAGGAACCCCATAGAACATGTATGGTCAGTGTTGACTAGAGCTTCTGTTTCAATCTATCTGCCAGATCATTTACCCATTGAGCAGCCACCATCCCAGCAGCGGTTAAAGCCGAAGAAAAGTTGATGAAAGAGAACCAGGTGTTTGACACTGCACTGAAAAAGCTGGACTTATATTGGGATGATTTACAGTATGATGGGCTGAAAATCAATGTAACGCATCGCAGCAGTTCACACAAGCCCACACCACACCATGGATGAGCAGAAACGAATGCACAGATTGCTGACAGGACCCCAAAAAGTCATCAAAGAGGCAGTGGATATTCATAGCGATATGGACTTTTCAAGAAGCACATAGGCAGACGTGTTGGAATGGTAATATTTAACAAGTGTTTACCACCCGACCAATGCGTGCATTGTTTGAGTCAACCTATCTTCAATGTGGATGCTGTTCATCTATACAAGAGATTCCCCTCACCTGTTCCTTCAAAAACCCTACCCGGTCACTTTGTTTCATTTGTTGAGGCCTTGGAATTGCCTCTTGAAGATACTAATGAATGCACGACTGCAGTGTCTACCAAGCAACTAGGAAGATGTTCTTCATGCAAGTACGTGTTCACATCCAAGCGCTGACAGCAGAAACCACATCAGACTGTTTCACCCAAGCATTAGCAGTATCCGTATATGTTACCCCGTGCCACAGTATATCCTTAACCAATTGGCATATTTAACCTCGTACTATTCCCGGGACTTTGTGGAACATTGGGTTTTGAAACGTCCTTTTAAATAGTCAAACCTGTCAATTGTGGCAATCGGGAGTGTGTTTCTGCGTTTTCTGGGGTTGTTCTTCCTTTCCCTCCCGGGTGAGCATGGGGGGAAGCGGGCCTTTTACTAAATAGATAGGTTTTTTCACCCTGTGGAACGCAAACGTAACGTTATTATAAAACCACTTTTTACGTATTATTTTTGTAGCGTAATTTTTTTTGGTGGAAGTTTTTTGGTGATTTTAGGCAGTTTTCCTATAATCGGGGTTCAAGTTTGATGTGTTTTTTAGATGACTTAGATTTATTTTCCTTATGAATGGAATTTTAAACACGTACCTGTTCTTTCAGATACTCACTTTTGTTGTACATGTTCTTGTTCGAACATTGTTGTTAAGTAATTTTATTTAGTTTGGTGAGCAGGGGTGGTCGTACCCACCTTATGTCGAGGCATGAGTAGCGGTGCTACAATTGCCAAGCTGTAGATTGGTGTTTGTTTTTAACGTAATTTTTTGTGTTAATGGGGTAGGGAGGGTGCCCTCACTCACTAAGGTATAGCGGCTATCCTATCCCTGGAGTGTTATATCTACTTCCAAAGCCCCCCCAAAACATTTTTTTTCGTTATCAGTCTAGCTTCCAAAACCCGGTGAATAACCTTTTAAGGGAAATATATTGTATAATATTCCTTTAAGCTTCGTTTCAAATTGTAATTGCTTTTGGAGCAAGTGCTTCCTTTTCTTGTATATTTTGTCACGGCTCACTGTTCTGTTGAGTTCAGTGAGCCGTTGACCTCCTGTTTTTCCTTTGTGTGTTCCTTTCTGAACAATAGTATACGGGCAAAGTTACCCTCTCTTTCCTCTTTGTGTGTTCCCTGTGTGACCACAGCCGAAGGGTTGGTGGTTACATGCACAGGGTTACAGTACATTTCTTTGCCTGGGCAAACAAAGCGTAAAGTTTTGGATTTGTTCCCTCGGGGTTCTTTTTTCCTAAATTTGTTTAGTTGTATATACGCAATACCAGACCGGAAAACAACCGTCTGGAATTGTGCTTTATTTTGTATAGCACTGCTACAAGTCGTGGTAGTGTACTAGTATGTAATATCTTAGTTACCCAAGCAGGGTAATTGTAATTATTATAGCACCACTACAGGTGTGTGTAACAATTAAGTTATCTGTAACTGTTTTTTCTTTCTCCTTTCCTTTCCTTTTTTTTCTTAACACTACTACAGGTTGTAGTGGTGTACATGTAGGTCTTTTCTTGTTTAAAGAAAATTATCCGAGTAGGGTAATTTTTCCAAGTTTTTCTTTAACTCTTCATACAGAAGAGGTGTTTTTCTTTTTCCCAATCATGCCACTAAGATGGGAAGGCCTTAGGTGTGACTGTGCTGCCGAACTTAAGTTCGACAACAAGGTCACGCCAAGTCAGCTCTTTACGGAGCTTGAAAAATCGGAATTAATATCAGTGATGACATGGTCGCTGCTCAACCACTTCCAGTGGCGCGTTTGATTTAACTTTCAAATCGCCCTCCATCAGAGATCGCATTCTACCGGGGTTGGAGTCCATCCGCGGTAGTAAGCTATTTACTTATGGTGGCTATACAATAGTCACCATAATTATTTTCAATTCGCATGGAACTGGACGACAACATCGTGAGGTCCTGACTTGTGAGATATGGGATGGTTCTAGCGCGGAGGGAATGCACCTTCGCCGAGATATCCTCCCTATTTAAGAGCACTCGCCAATACAACATTTTTTCGGAAATCACAATGCTCTCAGATTAGAGGTGAGCACAGTACGCATTGTCCAAATACAAATCGCCCCAATAGTAAAGTCTCCGTGTAACAACAGATGCAGAAGAAGTGACCGATACATGCCGTCTTTTTTACAAAGATCTTTACACCGGTGTCCCGGTGACTCTATGGACAGGTCATTGTCCCTCGAGGATCAATTACTTCTCGAGGGACTGGTGACCCTGTCCGAAATCAAAAAGGCATTGTTCGATATGGATGCGGGCAAAACGCCTGGTTTAGACGGTTTGCCGCGGCTCACTGTTCCGTTGAGTTCAGTGAGCCGTTGACCTCCTGTTTTTCCTTTGTGTGTTGTTCCTTTCTGAACAATAGTATACTGGCAAAGTTACCCTCTCTTTCCTCTTTGTGTGTTCCCTGTGTGACCACGGCCGAAGGGTTGGTGATTAATAGAACAATACTGTTCTTGCCTGGGAAACAAAGCGTAAAGTTTTGATTTGTTCCTGGGGTTCTTTTTCCTAAATTTATTTAGTTACATATACGCAATACCAGACCGGCAAACAACCGTCTGGAATTGTGCTTTATTTTGTATAGCATTGCTACAAGTCGTGGTAGTGTTACTAGTAGGTAATATCTAAGTTACCCAAGCAGGGTAATTGTAATTATTATAGCACCACTACAGGTCGTAGTGGTGTGTGTGTATATATTTATTTAACAGATATTTGCCCGAGTTGGGCAATTACTATTTTTCTTAACAACACTACATGTTGTAGTGTGGTGAAGGTAACAATTAAGTTATCTGTAGGCCTAACTGTTTTTTTTTTCTTTTGTCCTTTCCTTTTCTTAACACTTCTACAGGTTGTAGTGGTGTAGGTCTTTCTTGTTTAAAGAAAATTATACAAGTAGGATAATCAAAAAGGCATTGTTCGATATGGATGCGGGCAAAACGTCTGGTTTAGACGGTTTGCTGCGGTTCACTGTTCTGTTGAGTTCAGTGAGCCGTTGACCTCCTGTTTGTCCTTTGTGTGTTGTTCCTTTCTGAACAATAGTATACGGGCAAAGTTACCCTCTCTTTTCTCTTTGTGTGTTCCTGTGTGACCACAGCCGAAGGGTTGGTGGTTACACAGGGTACAATACTGTTCTTTGCCTCTGGAAACAAAGTCTAAAGATTTAGCTTTGTTCCCTTGGGGTTCTTTATCTAATTTTGTTTAGCTGTATATGCACAAGACCAGACCGGCAAACAACGGTCTGGAATTGTGCTTTATTTAGTATAGCACAGCTACAAGTCGTGGTGGTGTACTGGAAGGTAATATCTAAGTTACCCAAGTTTGGTAATTGTAATTATTATAGAACCAATACAGGACGTAGTGGTGTGTGTATATATTTATTATAACAGCTATTTACCCGAGTTGGGCAAGTACAGAAGATGTGCTTTTCTTTTCCAATCATGCCACCAAGATGGGTAGGCCTTAGGCGTGACTGTGCTGCCGAATTTAAGTTCGACAACAAGGTCACGCCAAGTCAGCTCTTTACGGAGCTTGAAAATAAATCGAAATTAACATCATCGACCACATGGTCGCTGCTCAACCACTTCCGGGGGCGCGGTTTGATTTAACTTTCAAATCGCCCTCCATCAGATATCGCTTTCTACCGGGGTTGGAGTCCATCCCGGTAGTAAGCTATTTACTTATGGTGGCTATACAATAGTCACCATATTTTCAATTCGCATGGAACTGGACGACAACATCGTGAGGTCCAGACTTGCGAGATATGGGGAGGTTCTTGCGGGGAGGGAATGCACCTTCGCTGAGAGACCCTCCCTATTTAATGACACTCGCCAATACAAAATGAGGATGAAAAAGAACATCCCCCGGTGTTCCGCTTTGGGGTCAGTAATTCCTGGGTGTCCTATGTTGGACAGACCAGGACTTGGGCCCAATGCGGAGCATCAGGCCATATGGCCGCTGATTGTAACTCACTTGCATCGAATTCTAACACGCGGTTAACCTTGCGGGTCCTTGAATTAACTTGAGGTTTGTGAGTTTCCAGAGCTTATGAATGGAAGGACCCAGCTAACAAAATGACGTCGTGGCGACGTCAGTCGTACGTTGCGGTGACGTTAGATTATAACGTCAGGACAACGGAAATGTGTGGAGTTTTTTAGACGTTGCGGCGACGTTGGATTATAACGTTACAAACTGACGTCCTCACGACGTCCTCACGACGTTCTCACTACATCCTCACGACATCCTCACGACATTAAATAACATTAACAGAACATTTATAAACACATGCACGTTTGTTCTTGTTAGACGATAATCACATATTTTGACACCAACACCTTGTTTGTAGATTTCGTGTATATTTTATTACTGGCAAGTTGGCCTTTGCTGCAAGGGCAAGACATGGTTACAATTGAATATAGCTGGCACTGATCTGAACCATCTCAATCCAACATGGTTTTATGTATAACACCAACTTGTGCTAGTGATAAATTATGTATTATCCTAAATTTATAAGCAACAAAAACATGACATAAAATGCAAAAATACGATTGGAACAAACAAAATAACAGATCGTATTTATGCCACAAATAGTTCTCCATCTGTATACTCACCTTAAATGATGATTGGCAGAAGACTGTGAAAGGATGGTTTGGATTTAGCCGTTGACTGTTGTTGGTAGCAGAAATGAATCGAGCATGCACGAGGTACGTGTCGACGCGTGGCGTGATGAAGAAAAGATGGCGACTGGTGGTGTGCGTACGTACGCGTACGTGTGACGTACGGCTTTCTGATAGTGCGCTTGCGTAGAAATGTATGACATGCCCATACGTTACTTTAACATTACTTTAACGTTAAAATAACGTTAGCACACAACGTTACAAAACAAACATTCAAACGACGTTAGGATAACGTCATCAAAAAACATTTTCCACAGGGCACAAGTTAAGGTCGCAATTCGACGTTACCATAACGTCCTGATAACGTCATTATCTAACGTGACCAAACGTGACGTTCCAGTAACGTTATGATGACGTTATGTGTTTGCTGGGGAGGTAGAGCCATGAATAATAAATAATGCCAGAGGTCAAACTTGGGGCTGGGAGTGCTCATTAAAAATGGCTGCTGCCGCACAATGAAAATGGGTTTCAACGGGCCATGGGCCGCCAGCACAATGGCCAGGGAGGATAGGTTTTAATCCCATTGTTAAGAGATTATGGGATTAAAGGACATTGAAGTGTTATAAGAAATTACGTACATGTAATTTCAGCAAGAAAGAAGTGGCAAGAAATGGTCAATCCCTGCAAGTATTTATTTATTTATTTAGTTTTTTTAAATATAAACAAGGGCCTTTCAAAGTGAAATATAACTGCCTAAATCAAGTAATTATTACTTTTCTTTTTGATTAGGTACGGCTTTTCATAATAAAAAGAAAAGGACAACCACAGATTGGAGATACTGTATATATATATATATATATATATATATATATATATATATATATATATATATATATATATATATATATATGATTAATTTCTTGGTCAAGTTATGGTTCATTATCCTGTTGATGGTAAGAGTGTTTTAAGCCTGCTATGCGTATGGGCAAAGTTGCGCAATAGTGGTAAGTTTAATTTTGTGCATAGGGCCGACGCGTGCATGCAGACTCCGGTGGATTGTGTCTATCCCTTTCGTGGTACAAATTTAATTTGTTTAATCGTTCTTTTGGTTGTTTGGCTAAGCTTCTGTCCTATATCAAGTCTGAGTACAATGGATAAGTGGATTGAAGTTGGAAAGGATATGGGATTGAGTGGTAGTTCGTTGATGGAGTTTGTTAGAGAACGTGAAAATAGGGCACGAGAAGATCGGTTGCAACAACTAGAGCTACGGAGACAGGAGGAAAGGACTCTGGAGTTAAAGCTTGAAGTTATTAAAGCTGAAAACACCAGAGGTTGACACTAACAATGAAAGTACTTTTAGTTCCACAGGTTCCAGAGCTAGAGCACCAAAGTTACCCTTCTATGATGAGAACCGGGATGACCTCGATGCCTATTTACAGCGTTATGAGAGGTATGCTACCAGCCAGGGTTGGAAGTCGGAAAATTGTTGTTAGAATTGTTGTCAGAATCGCTGTGGATTTTCGCGTTTTATAACAAAAGTTTTTGTGCCTTTCAGAGAAGTGTTAGACTCTGTCAAGTCTATTTGTCTGTTCGTCCAGCAGTTCGGCTTTGTCTATATCTAATTTGCATATCCTTTATATTTATAGCCGTGGTTCAGCAGTTCTTTTTATATACATTAATAAGGACTTGCGAAATTTTGTGTGCAACACGATATGGTTGAGTGAGTGAGGGAGAATTAAATGTAGCGGGAATTTGAAATAGGACAAAAGCTTGAAGACCGATGACCAAGACGCCGGGCAGCATTTGCTGCTATAGGCAATTTTGCCCATAAATTTTCCGGTTGCTTCTGCGATCATCTAGCTGATGATGAACCGTAAGTTGAAGTTTTATATTATATTATCCCGTTCTTGATTGCTTAGATTTGCAATACATGTGTATTTTACAGGGCCTCGCCCTTATTGCTGGATATATAATTTAATTCACCAAAAGAGTTTCTCTAGCCGTAGAGTCTAGGTCATTATTTTACGTAGAAAGAGATTTTGAACATTCTCTTTACGGATCTTTAATAATGTTATTTAAATGCATCAAATTGCTTAATCTGTAAATGGGACATTTTCATTTTATAGACGGCTTTTATGGGGCGGATGTTTAATGAGTTGCCGGGAGGCGATACATTTAGCCACTACCGTTGAAGGGCGTTATTTGCCATACAGTAGTCGGGCGACACCCCCAAGGAATCGGCCTCGTGTATAGTAACGGGAGTTACTTAGGCGTTTTTTTCTACAGTCAAGATTTCAGACGTTGTGGAGGTAACATAATCAGATTTCAGACAGCCAGATTATATATATATATATATATATATATATATATATATATATCTATATATATATATATATATATATATATATAAATATATATATATAAATAAATAATCCATTTCGGGGCCGGCAATACCCTACCAACTTAAATATGTGGTTCATTATTGAATCATGGATATGTTTACTTAATGTTCTGAATGTGCTTTAGCTGCATCGAAATTTTTCATTAATGACTGCTCTAATTTTAGTGAACGATTTTTTATCAAAAACTTGACCGGGGAATTCGAGTTCAACTTGATCCAGCAATGACATGAATAATCGTCGGTCGAGCCTGTCCTTATTGTGCGTTCCGTTCTTGGTGAGGACAGTGGTTCCGTCAAACTTAGAATTCCTCAGGACGTCAGACTTAAAATATATATATATATATCAACAGCCCCCGCACGAACGATGAAGCCGTGGTACATCGCTTGGCGAAGCCCAGTATAGTCCACCACTTTAAATTTAACTGGATCGTAGACAACGCCAGGGCGAATATCTTCGAAGCGAATGGGGATGGAGACATAATTATCCGTCCACGAAATTCGCTAGATGCTTGGGATCGGGAGGTTGGGCTGATGCATCTCAGCCTGAAAGTTGTTGTTCCTTTCCACAGGTTTTGCTGGGCACAACGATCCTTTTAACGTCCTTTAAAACCCTGCGCGCAGAAGACCCAAATAAAAACGCGGTTACACCGAGGTACTTTTTGAAACAGTACATGGAGTTTGGGCATAATAATCATGTGGGTGAGCACAACTTTATCGAAAAATGGTAATTATAAGAATATAAATAGTCTGGCCCAACCCAACAGTTTTAGCAAAAACTAATTTATTTTCCCACAGACAATGAGGCAACATCTACTAATTACAGATGGGCTTTCATCAGGCCCCCCTATATCTCCTATTACATGCAACAGCCGCTGGCTACAATCCCAACTCCCAATATCCAACTCTACAACCCCCACCCCCAGCCAACAATAACTTATCCAATAACTAGATCAAAAGGTGCCGCCCACATGCCCTGAAGGTTTGTTTTGTTATATTGAACAAAGTGATAAGTGATTGCCTGCCCTTTGTATAGGAACAATGTGGCAATAGCCAGATGTCTGGGCTTGACAGCGAAAATACTCTGTTGCCAACTGGGGGGACTCTACCATCGTTTCTGGCTATGTCTGAAAATTTATGGAGAATGAAAACCCTTTAATTAAAAAAAACTACAAAACAGTATCCCAGCTGGCAACTGTCCAGGGTTTTAACAAGGCCGTAAGTGTTAGAAACAACAATCGACATAATTTGTTTTAGTTCCTGCTTGATATCATTGGTTTCTTCCGCCTGAGTCTCAAGTCTGTGCGAGATGCGCTCTATCTCGTCCGCTTGTCTCTCCCAGCATGGCAGTCTGCCCCATCTGCTCGTCCAGTGAAGCAGCTGTATGGTTTTCGATGCCAACATCTTGCCCGATATGGCGACCTTTTAGCGATGACAGCAAGTGGGCGTCATCGTCCTCACTGTCAGATGAGTGGTGTGTCATTTGTCGCTTTTGTAGAAATAAAAAATAAATCGGTTACACATTTCCACCATAGTATCGGTCATTAAAAGATCAATTCAGTTTCATTCAATTCAATTTTATTTCACTTTATCAAACGTTGGACATATTATAACATTATTGGGGAGCAGTAATATCAACGTGGTGGAGGCCTTGAACGAGCAAGTTTGTCGAGTGAGCTGCACAATGATATAAAAATAAGATTTTATGATAACAAAAGTGTGATAGTTTTAATATTAATCACGCAGCCACACAATGATCGAGTACAGGTAAATGTATTATATTTAGAAAAAAAATGTTTTGGATTCACCTGGATTCGTATTATTGATGAATTTCACCCAACCCAGAAACATGCATGTTGGGCCGACGTTGGTGAACGTCGGATAAGTCGGCGTCAAAATATGACGTTGTACGGAAGTTAGATGAACGTCGTGAAGGTCGGGTAAATTACAAACGTTGCACTAACGTTGGAAAATGTTGTGCGTAATGTTTATTTTCAATGTTGGCACAACGTAGTTATAATTGACAACCTAACGTTGGCGCATCACACAGTTGACGTTGGCAAATGTTGTTGAGTATGAAGTCGATTTCCAGCATTGGCACCAAGTACTTATAATGTGGGCAACGTAACGTCGGCGCATCATGGTTGGGCTGACGTTCGGAAAGGTTAGGTGGTATACGAGGTTCATTTCAACGTTGGCACCAACGTAATTATAATGTGGGCAATATAACGTTGGTGCATCATGGTTGTGCCGACGTTCGAAATGTTATGCAGCATACGAGGTCCATTTCAACGTTGGCACCGGGCAAATGTAACGTTGGTGCATCATGGTTTGTGCCGACGTTCGAAAGGTTGCGCAGTATACGAGGTCCATTTCAACGTTGGCACCACGTAATTATAATGTGGGCAACGTAACGTTGGCGCATTTTGCGGCTTGTGCCGACGTAGCAAAATGTTGCCGTCGAGTATATGAAGTCGGATTTCCAACGTTGGCATAACGGAAAGTTTAAATGGCACGAACGTCGGCACCCATGGTTGCGCCGACATTGGGAAAGGTTATGCAGTATATGAGGTCGATTTCCAACGTTGGCACCACGTACTTATAATGTGGGCAACGTAACGTCGGCGCATCATGGTTGTGCTGACGTTCGAAAGGTTATTACAGCAGTAGCATGAGGTCCATTTCCCTACGTTGGCACCATACCGTACTTATAATGGGCAACGTAACGTCGGCGCATCTCATTGAAAAATAAATTGAACTCGGATCTTCTTAATCTAACAAAATGGCTGCAGACCAACAAACTTATTTTAAATCCTCAAAAAATGAAGTTATGCTAGTTGGTACTGCTCAAAAACTTAAAAAGAGCAATCCCCGAAATGTTTATTTCTGGCCAAAAAATACAACAAGTTGACTCTTGAAACACCTAGGGGTACTAATAGACAACAAACTAAATTTCTCTTGAACATGTGAAAAAAGTCTCGCAATAAATTAAGTTCTTTCAATTTTTTGCTCGCCTGAACAAGAAAATTTGTTGACTCAGCCAACAGCTTTTTCATTATACAATGCCTGGTCTCCCACCCTTATTATAGACTACTGCTGTATTGTGTGGGGTGCCGTTCCAAAACCCAATTATTGTCTCCAAAATTCACAAAACCCAAAATAGAGCACTTTCGCGCATTGTTCTTAACCTTCCACCCATTTCACCCACTATACTTTACTTTTTAGTAATTTAATATAATGACAGTTGTCTGAAAGCGCATCCACTTCCAACTTGCCTGCCTATGCTTTTTAAGGCCTCCATTGGTGTTGCTCCGGACTGTTCTGTCAGAGACTTAACCTCGATCCAGCCTGGCGATCGACCAACAACTCGGGGCAATTACATGGTAATTTTTATTATTCCCCAAACCCTAAATGTGAAATCTTTAAAACAGTTTTAGTTACAGAGCCCTTTTTTAAATGATGTCACTTTCACCATCTGTCCTATCTTTAATTAGCGGTAGATCAAGGGGTTTATTTAGCAATTTATCCTTTACGTTTTATTTAGTATGTAATTGTTCAGAAAACTGTTTTATCATCATTATTATTAATTCATCTGTTTTCAAATAATTCATCTGTTTCGCTTATGCGCATGATTCCCAGCCGGCCAATCGTCATGGGCAAGCTCGGGTGTCGATAGGTCAAGACGTCTGCACTAGTAAGCAGGAGGAGGTCGGTTCGAATCCCGCCCGAGTCGCCTGTGTAGTTTTTTTCAGACACTGGAAAGCACTGAGCATACAGTGCTATACACACACGTCGGTGTAGGCAAAACTAAATCAATTGTTTATCTCCGACGCAAGAATTTCACCCTAATCTATATATATATATCCGCGGAACCCGCTGCTATATTGATTCTACGGCCAATAACCGTCATTGGGCAAAGCTCGGTGGTCGAGAGGTCGAAGACGTCTGCACCAGTAAAGGCGAGGTCGCCTGGCCTCGAACTCGCGCCCGAGTCTGCCTGTGTAGTTTTTTTCACAGACACTGGAAAGCACTGGAGCATAACAGTCTCAATACACACGTCGGTAGGGCAAAAACTAAATCAATTGTTTATCTTCCCCGACGCAAGAATTTCACCACCCATCTATATTTTATTTTATAACAAAACATACACTTGATACAGAAAATATATAAATTACAAATAAAAGGAGTGCAATCTGTTTAAGCAAAAATGTAAAGATGAAGAAACCAAGAAATATCTAATTTTCTTTTTAGCTTAATTTAAAAACTACATGAAGCATATGAGTAGGAAAGAGAAAAACATTTCTCTCTTAATTTAAGTAAATTTCTAAGCAAAGATGAAGAAGAACAAAACAAGAAAAATCACATATTTAAGAAAGGGAGAAAAGTAATTAATTTAATTTAAAGCTAATTTAAAATTTGTCTAATTTAAAGGAGGGAATAAAACTTTCTTTAGATTATGTTAGCTAAACGAAAACGGTTTAAGAAATCAGGCTCTGTAACAAACTAATGGGGACACTAAATGATAGATTTTTAAAGTATTTAAAAAGTGCAGTCGGCGGTGGTCATTTGTGATCGTATTTGCTCGTGTTTAGCCAACCACAGCGACATGAAATTTGACAGGGCCCGCACCATAGGATATTTCAAGAGCCAGTGTGGGTCCCTGAACGCGAAAAGATCAAAGTATCCTCTATTGCACAATACGTTTTTGAGTGATTAAGACCACCCAGGTAACCACCGGGAGCCACGCCCCTGATTGAGCTTACGCATTCAATATCGCACCCAGTGAAGAGATGTTTTATTGTCTCCATCTGAGTGCAGTGGCAGATCCTCGGGATCTCTAGATTGTTTTCGTAATCTGTTACCAGTGGGGATACACTGTGTACAAAGCACTCTTGAAATTTATGCAATCTGTTTGTTCGTCAATTTTGTGTACACAGTGTGTTTTGAAATAGCCTGGCCCAGTCTTTACCGGGGCCCAGATCTTTACCGAAGGATTCTTTCTACTTTGGGTTTGGTCCTTTCGAGCCTCAAGAATGGTCGGATACAGGGTTTTTGTGTTAATCGTTTGTCCAATCGTGGACATCGTCTCGGGTGTTTCCTAAAGGTTTGAATGATCAAATCGTAGAATTCCCGGCCGAGCATCAGTGCGGGATGTCGTTTTTGAAAGGAACGATGTCCCGAAGAGCCATCCCGCACCAATACTCGGCCAGAATTCTCCATTTTACTGGGTTTTTTCTAGAGACGATGTCCCCGATATGAACACCCCTGTAGTGTAGCTATTTTTGCTTATATATTCCATGACCCCCAGTCCTCCTTGGAGTGGTGGGAGAAACATGGATACCGGTTGACATATTCAATTTTCGTTGCCTCAAAGGAAAATGAAAATCGCTGATTGATTGATTCCGGATTATTCTTCGGGGCGGAATTACCTCGGCCGTATGCCAGAGCCCTGATAGAATGAATAAAGTTGACGACAGCGACTTTCCCTTTTCATGGTCAAGCCGCTGCCGTCCCAGGCTCTGATGGACTCTTTTAGTTGTTCCCATTTATATTGGACCATGTTTATTTTTTGATCGTTATAACCGGAAAAGAGTCAGCGAAGTGATTTTGACCGAGGTAACCCATGCGATATGTCAACCGGTCCTGGCTTTGTGTTTGATTTGACTGCCCAGGAAAACGCCTATTCGTTTTCGTTGAGCGATTTTAATTTTGCACTGACGCAGTTTTGTACCTTCCGGACCAAATTGAAAACTGCGTTTTATGGATAGTTCATCCGGACAGGACTGCAAGGTGGTATCGTCAGCGTACATGGAAACTTTGGCATCGGTCCCCCCCGGGTAATTTGGAACTCGTGTACAGTTGTGATCAGACCCACCGCACACCCGAATGGTTCCAGTTGGGATGACAGCAGGGTGACACAGCACCCTGCCGTACACCCGGTGAAAGGAAAAGGTATGTGCGAAATGTTCTCATTACAGTTTACTGCACTGTTTATACTTCTACATAAAATTTTGACCATTTTCTGAAATTTTGGACCGAAACCAAAGCTTCCAGTACTTGCATCAACAATACCAATCGACCCTGTCGAAAGTTTTTGTTGATCGAGAGATAAAGTTGCAACTGAGGTTTTCTAATCGACGTAACTCTGGAACATTTCTTAGCAAGTGGGTATTGTCCGATATAACATCTTGTTACTGAGCAAGTCTGGTCTGCATTAACAATTCCTATGCAGCACCAGTCCTACTCGGTTCTCGCTGACTTTAGTCAATATTTTATTAAATCTGTTCATCAGCGAAATGGGACGCCAATTTGCGAGGTCATCCTGCAGCCCTTTCCCTTGCAAATGAGTGAAATTAAGCCCGTCCTCTGTGTGTCAGTTAATTTGCCCAATTTGTACCTTCACTTAGACCCGCAAAATATCTTTTTCCATCTCCGAAGAACGTGTGAGAAATTCGGCGGGCAAACTGTCTAAACCAGGTGACGGCTCGCCCATATCGGTCAATGCCCTCCTTGCTTCGGACAGGGTCACCGGTCCCTCGAGAAGTAATTGATCCTCGAGGACAATGACTCGTCCATAGAGTCCAGAAGAACTCAATCTCTTGATCGACCGACATGGTGTAGATCTTCGTAAAAGGAAAGGTACATATGGGTCATTTCATCCGAGCCTTGTTACACCACCGCCCCGGTCAGAGGATTTTGTATACGCTTACTATCGGGCGTTTTATGTTTTGGACAATGGGTATTGTGTTCACTCTAATTGTGATTCCTGAAAATTTTTACCGACTGTTTTTGGTCTATTTTTTGGGGAGGTTGACTTTTGGTAAGGATTAGTTAGTACGCATGGTGTCTCCAGCATCGACTTTCTTTGTAAGAGATTGAGTTTCTTCTAGGGAAATTTTATGTTCAGAATTACGCGTCGTTCAGATACATCAGCAGAATATGATTATCGCTTTTCAACTAGCTCTACGTCCCACCATGTTGGAAATATTTTCAAATAAAATTTTGTTTTGACCAGTTATCTCAAACAGATTTGATAAGCCCTGTAAAAGATCCCCTCCCGTAAAAGATCCTCTCTAAAAAAGATATTATAATGCCAAAACCCTCCCCTGTGTTTTTGATCGATTAAAGATGATGATTTAACCATATCATGATCTGAAATGGAAAGCGATAATCTCATGTTGGGAACCCATCGAAAAATTCACGAGATAAATAGATTGTTTCTGTACGGGTGGCTTTATGTTATCCCCGGTTATGCTATGTGCTGTTGGCGTGATGCTGTTTGCGCCAACAGTCTTCAAGATCGAAATTTCCTACGTGATCTTCCCCACCTGTGGCCCCGTGTCCCTTGATAATTTGTTTGCCCATGTTTGGTGTCAAAACCAGGTCCGAAAAAATAAGTTGAATTACTATGAACTATGTGCCTGTGACCCTGAGATGATTGGGGTCGTTAGGGCGCATAGCAATTGGCGATACACAAAGTCGTATTTGTATTTGGTAGGGTTGTTGCAACGAAACTAAACGGCCTCTATTGTCCTGTAACTGTCAGTGAGTTTCCATTTAATAGCGTTTAGAACAAAAAATGGCTACTCCTGCACTAGGCAGTCCTGAAAGACTAATGTCACGCCACACCACCCCACCCTTTGGCTTCTTTTGTATTGGTGGTGGGTCTCCTGCAGTAGGGACATCAACATTCTAATTACAGAAGTCGGTGTACCTGGCGGCGTTTTAGCCTTGATTCCCAAACTGTTTACATTTAAAGAAACTATGTTAAATTATTAACATAATAATAACAAATATAAATAGTATAAATATACATGTTTTGGTAAAATAAAGTTCAATATTGTCCAAAGAAATGAGAACATATACATAAAATAAAAGTCCACTTTGAAAGAAATGTTCAAAAAATGTTCAAAGTTGAGGCTTCCTTGTTTTCCTTATTTGGTCTCGTACTCTAAACCTCCATCCTGTTGGCCAGCGTGGCCAGTAGGTGACGATGAAGATTCTGAAAGACGTTTGAGCTGCTCCTGCTGGCCAACGAGATTGTAGATCCGTTAGAATACGTTTCGGATATGATCTGCTTCCAGTTCATCTTCAAAAGAAAGTATTTCGGGATTTAGGGTCGGTTTTTGCATAAATCGCTCCATGAGAAAAACTGTATCTGGGAAATCGCTGCCTTTCGCTCACTGGGATGGGGGTATGGCGTGGTGTCACTTCCTCATCACTGCTGGGGAATCCGGATAGATTTGGCCACCATTGCGCTGATGTTCTATCGTTGTTGTTGTGGGGTGGTTTTTCTGGCTGTGACGATGGTGAGTTGACCGGGTAGTTTGGTTGTTGTATGTCGGTTGTGGGAAAAGGATGTCGGGGCCGGGTTGTTGTTGATGAGGTTGTGTTTGCTTTTTGTGCTGGTCTGAAGGTGTTTTGGAAGGTGCTGCTGACGGGGCGTTTGGTACGTTTCAGCCGGGTTGGAGGCTGGTGGTCTGCCGAGGCGTGCCGTTTGGTGTTGTTTCGCCACGAGTCGAAGCAGTCTCGCCAAGTTCCCCGACTGATCGCAGATGCATCGCCCGTTTCTGGCATCCGACATTTTCGTGCCCGGCCTCCCCGTGCTGTAGTAAGTTGTATTTATCCTACTGCGAGGTGGCCGGATTCTCCGCAGGGTTCTGCATGTTTGTTGTTGTCCTTGTATTGCATCATTAGTTGGTGTGTCCGATTTCTTACGAAGGACGGTATGGCGGTTCGAGCTCCATGTAAGTGTCGGATGCCGTTCTCCCATCCCGGCTGCGTCTGCCAGTGGTTGCTGTTTGCCACCCCAGGACCTCGACCGTACCGGGTTCGGCCAGTGATGATTGCCGTATCGGAGAGTTCCTGGGTGCGAAGAAAACGTTGACAAACGCGGTGCTCCCGTCAGCGGCTGTTGCGGTTATATGCTTCGGTTTATTTTCGTTGCTGCGTAAAGTTTGTCTCAACAGGTTGATGCGCATGACGATCCACTCGATTCGGAAAGAAAGGGTTACATGTTTCACTGTCTTCCTTCATTACGGTCTTGATGATCTGGGGAACAAGTCCCCAGGAGCTGCCTTTTTCGGGGAAAGGTGAAGCGCTAGACTGTTCTTTTCTCTGCAGACCCTGTGACGTCATCTTGAAGATGGTGCTAGATGTATTATTGGGGTTCTCTATTGAAGTGTAGGAATAATATGATTCAGCCATCAGGCCAAGAAGCACCTCTCATCCAAAAGAGCGTACTTGATGCTTCATCTGTACCTCCTGTAATAATTTTGTATATTGATTTTTTTTTTTTATTATATGAGGGTTCCAAATACCAGCTGCTGATGGCTACCTGTTAAAGATGGTTTTAAATAAATGAAAACACAGCCAGGACGTAAATGTCGAGTATATTAATGAAGTCGATTTCCACCGTTGGCACCACATACTTATAATGGGCAACTTAACGATATACATCATGGTTTTGCCAACGCTGCTTAATGTTGTGCAGTAAAATAGGTCTATTTCAACGTTGCCACAATGTAGTTATAATGTGTAGGTCACAACCCAACCCACGGCGCATTATAGTTAAAGCCGATGTTGGTAGAATTGCATTATACGAACCTGTGTAACAGGGAAATTTTGAGTGGCTAAAACAATAACCCAGAATATGGAAGTTTTCAAATGTTAATAAAATAGGATGGTGCGTCGTGGCCGAGCGGTCTAGCTTACCGGGACTCAAGTTCTATGGTTAGTAGCAGAATGGGTTCAAATCCTGTCATGACACCTGTGTCCTTGTGCAAACACTTAACCATACTGCACAGAGGGCAGAGGCAGTTTAACAACTCTCTTGTTCTTTTAGAAATACTATTTTCTTATAAATAAAATATAAGCACTTAAAATCATAGCTATTAAACAAAGGCCCAGTTTCACAAAAGACCAATATACTCACCACCTATGACCCTTTGCGACCAGCACTAGATCCGAAGTCCACACACTTGGCTGAAGCCAACAAAGACCCTTGCGGATCACACTAGGACCGAAGTCCACACAACTTGGCCGAAGCCACACCTCACCATCAGGACTGCCCTGCTCATAGCCTGCTTTCAGCGAGTAGAGACAGATGCAAAGCCCGTCAGACAAAATGACCCCTTTGTGATCACACACTAGGACCGAAGTCCACACCTTGGCCGAAGCCA